>PVKP010011350.1:0-61586 GCA_004027715.1 Plecturocebus donacophilus
TCTTTCTCTTTCTTTCTTTTTTCTTTCTTTTGCTGTTTCTTTCTCCTTTTCTCTCTTTTTCTAAAATCTCTTCCTCTTTCTTCCTCTTTCATTCTTTTTTTCTTTCTTTTGCTGTTTCTTTCTCCTTTTCTCTCTTTTTCTAAAATCTCTTCCTCTTTCTTTCTCTCTTTCCTTCTTTTTATTCTAAAAAAAAACACAGATGAAGCAAGTATAACCAAATTATAATAACTTTTCATTCTGGTTGTTGGTTAAATGGTTATCCATTATATTGTTATTTGGCTATCTCTTCATTTTATAATTTTTCAACAATAACCACATAAAAACCTACATAAATGTAGTTAAATGTTAGTTATCTAAGTACAGATAATAATCATTTCTTTTATTGATTATTTAGTGTAATTATACTTGGGCAGCCTTTGTGTAGCAAGCAGAAGGATTTGTCTGTCAAGCTTATACATATTTAGGATCACAGGAGTCCCAAAACACTTTTAAGATTTCCAGATCTGAGTCTATTTATGAGGGCATTGAGTTTATTGATGAAGCCAGAAGCTGGTCCCAGGATTCTTTGAAATTTAGACAAAAACAAGACAATATTATGAATCTTTCCTTTTCTACAATTATACTACTTCTGTAATCTCAATGTTTGTGTCCTCCTAAAATTTGCATTTTGCAACCGAGTCATCAATGTGATGGTATTAAGAGGTGGAGTTTGGGAGGGGTGATTAGATCATGAGGGTGGAGTCCTCATAAATGAAATTAGTGCCCTTATGAAAGAGGCCTCAGAGAGCTGTCTTGTCACTTCCAGCAAATGAGGACACAGAGGGAAGGAAAAGTGCCATCTGCCGCCAGACTCCAAATTTGCCAGTGCCTTGATCTTGAAGTTCCCAGCATCCAGAACTGTGAGAAATAAATGTCTGTTTTTTAAAAGCTGCCCACTTTAGAGTATTTTGTTATGGCAGCCTGAATAGACTAAGACAACTATGCTACATCTAGAATCTACTTATTACTTGAGGAAAAACTTAATTTTCAGAAATCATCAAAAAATTAATCATTTGAAATGCCAATGACACATAGCCCTTTTACTTTCTGTAAATAAGATTTGGAATTTTCCCCAAAATTTTGATTTGAAATTGGTTGAACTTAGAGAGCTTCCCTTCCATGTGCCTAGACCCATATGGAGAACTTATTAGGCATTTTAACAAATGTTAAGCCTCCCCATTTCCTAGCTTTTCACCATAAAACCTGACTCCCTAGAGTACTTTCCTTGTGTGGAATCATCAACCATATGGTCTCCTGGTAAAATGGTGATTTCCAGTGCTGGCTTCCACTATGGATCATAAAGGGACAACATCCTTGTTCATCTGCTTAATAGTTGTCCAACTATCAATAAGATACATCTGCCAGAAACTTTAAATATTGCACATGTGGTCTCCAGGCAGGGACAGCGGAAGGAAGATTATTGTAGGAACTTTTGTGGTGCCAGACAATTTTGGCAGCAGCAGGAGTAGAGATAAAGCTTGTAGCTGCATCAAATTGGCTGCATAATGCTAGTATTAACAACCCCTAAAACTGCTTTCTGTTTCTGAGCCAAGTTCTTTAGCCTCAATCCAGTTTAATGAATAATTTATTTGCTGAAATTTTCCAGAGTTGCTATCTGTTGCTTGCAACCAAAAACCCACTACGCATTCAAGATGAATAAAAATGTCCCCAAACAGCCCCAAACAAAAGCCTTTTGGAAATAGATTCTTGCATACACCTTTTGTCTATGTTTAAAAAGTGGGCATGGCCAGTCATGGTGTCTCAGCCTGTAATCCCAGCACTTTGGGAGGCTGAGGTGAGCGGATCATGGGGTCAGGAGATTGAGACTATCCTGGCCAACACGGTGAAACCCTGTCTCTACTAAAAATACAAAAAATTAGCCAGGCAGGCGTGGTGACACACACCTGTAGTCCCAACTGCTAGGGAGGCTGAGGCAGGAGAATCACTTGAACCTGGGAGGTGAGAGTTGCAGTGAGCCAAGATTGTACCACTGTACCACTGCACACTGCACTCCAGCCTGGGTGACAGAGAGAGACTCTCTCTCAAAAAAAAAAAAAAAAAACGGGCATTATACTAAGTGTCAAAAGTTTTTTTTTTTTTTTTAATTCTACCTTCGAACATGAGGCATCACTAGGAATGCAACTTTATTTTAAAAATTTTTCCGTTTTTCTCTGTGCTAAATAGTCTTTAAATTTTCTTTGCTAGATTGACAATATGAGAGGGATGTGAAGGTATATTAAGCCATTCCCAAAGTGTTGGGATTACAGGTGTGAGCCACTGCATCTGCCATGCAATAACCTATTTAAGAAAAGAACATCTGGACACACAGAGACATCAGGGATGTGTGTGCACAGAGAAAAGACCATATCAGGACACAGCTACAAGATGGCCATCTGTAAGCCAAGGATGAAGCTTCAGGAGAAACCAGATCTGCTGTTGTCTTAATTTGGAATTTCTAACTTTCATAATGTTGACACAATACATTTCTTTTGTTTAAGCCACCCAGTCTAGGGTGTTTTGTTATAGCTGCCTAGGTAACTAGTACACTAGTATAAGTGTGTTTTTGATCACTAATAAATACAATCTTTTAACAAATGAGATTCAAATTATCCTTTGTATCTAGTATAGAATAGAGGACCTCAAAGTGGAAAACATATCAAGAAAGCGATTAAATGTGATATAATACGATAAAGTAAAATATTGGGCTATTGTTTTATTGCCTTTGTATTTATGTATGTGCATCATAATTTTTCAAAAATTTAATTCTTGGATTTTTTTCCTCTTTGAGACAGTCTCACTTCATCACCCAGGCTGGAATGCAGTGGCACAATCCTGGCTCACTGCAACCTCTGCCTCCTAGGTTCAAATGATTCTCATGCCTCAGCCTCCCGAGAAGCTGGGATTACAGGTGCACCACCATGCCCAGCTAATTTTTGTATTTTTAGTGGAGGCAATGTTTTGCCCTGTTGGCCAGATTGTTCTCAAACTCTTGACCTCCAAGTGACCTCCAAGTGATCTTGACCTCCAAGTGATGTTTGAGGGAAGAAACACTAAATTTTTTCAGTTGGATTCCAAAATAACACTATGTGATTAATCTTATGAGACTATTACCTGTATATGATTTATTAACACGTAATTATATAATTTGCCATTCTTAGATACTTATTTTTTTTATATGATGCTTCTCAAGGATCAATGTTTCTTGACACAAGACTGAGAAATATTGTTATATTTTATATCTATATTCTATTTTATAATTACAGTATATTTGATCCACTCTTATTGGGCTTTAAGGTTTTTTTATTTACTTAGCATTAAGGTAGACTATCCTTGTATCTATAAGTCTTAATAATTAATTGATTGCTTATGGTGCTTTTCTAGTCATGAACTTAGAAACACTTTATGCAAATAACTATAGGTTTAAGTTGTATTGTCCTATTATCCCTTAGAAAGTATATAATTTATATTCCTATCACATTGTTTGTATATCTGAAAATTTAATAGTCAACTTTGAACTGATTTTAAAAACAGAGGACTTATCTAAACTGTAAAACTATATTTATGGCAAAGATATAAATGTTTTAAAGTTTTTTTGCTTTAATATTAAGATTTCTTATTTTGAAGAAATGTAGACAATTATTAATGAAAAAGGAACTACTGTAGTTCTGAGAAAATTAATATGGATATGCTAATTACACTTATCACTATTTATGTTTTTCAAATAGCTTCTGGTTTACAGAAAATAGTATATAGAATTCCTTGGTACTTTTCACCTAGATTCTCCAAATCTTATTATGTTTGCTTTATGATTTTTCTAGATAGATAAATAGATAAGCAGAAAACTTTTCTCTGAACCATTCAAGAGTAATTTGCAGACATAATGTCTTTTTAGCATAAATACTTTAATCTTTCTTTCCCACAAACATAACCATAATACAATCATCAAAAAAAATTAATATTGATCAAGGCTCTATTGTGATTTCATCAATGTTTATTGATGACTTTGAGCAAAATAAAATCCAAAATCCTTTGTTATATTTAGTTGTCATGACTTTGGTACCCTTTAATGTTTAATAATTTATTTATTTTCAGTGTTTTATGACATTGACATAAACTGTAGACACTACCCAATACTGTCTACAGTAGCACCCCCTAGAGAGGGAGGGAAGGAAAAGAAAAAGAAAGAAAAACAATAGTGATATTAAAGGGAAAGAAAGAAAAAGAAAAAATCTTACAAGCATAAAAATAATTACAAAAATTAGAAGTGCCAGTGTCTCCAGATAAGACAGAACTGGCATAAGAATTTTGGCACCATGAAAAATCTGAGTGTAGTGACACCACCAAAGTATTGCAGTAGCTTTTCAACAATTATTACAAATAAAAATGAAACTCAGAAATGACAGATAAATAATTCAAAGCATGGATTGCAAGGAAGTTCAATGAGACCCAAGACAAGGTTGAAAATCAACACAAAGAAACTTCTAAGGTAATCCAGGAAATAAAGATAAACATCTCAAAAAGAAATTAATCAGAGCTATTGAATAGAAAAATTCACTTAAGAAATTTTAAAATACAACTGAAAGCTTTATAAATATACTAGATCAAGCAGAAGAAAGTATCTCAGAGCTTGAAGACTGGTTTTTCAAACTAACCCAGTCAGATATTTTTTTAAAAGAGAAATGAACAAAGTCTTCAAGAAATATGGAATTATGTAAAGTGATAGAATTTAGAAATTATTGGCATGCTAGAAAGAGAAGGGCAAAAGCAAATACTCTGTGATATATATTTGAGGAAATAAGAAGACTTCCTTAATCTTGCTAAAAAGTGAGATATCTAGATACAAGAAATCCAGAGAATGCCTGTGAGATGTAATACAAAATGAATATTGCCAAGGCTTATAGTCACCAGACTGCTCAAGGTCAAAGCTAAAGAAAAAATCTTGGCTGAGCCTGGTGGTTCACACCTCTAATCCCAACACTTTGGGAGGCCAAGACAAGTGGATCACTTGAGGTGGGGAGTTTGAGACCAGCCTGGCCAACATGATAAAACTCTGTCTCCACTAAGAATATAAAAATTAGTTGGGCGTGTTGGTGTATGCCTGTACTCTCAGCTACTTGGGAGGCTGAGGCAGGAGAGCAGCTAAAACTCAGGAGGCGGAGGTTGCAGTGAGCAGAGATCGCACCACCGCACTCCAGCCTGGGTGACAGAGTGAGACTCTATCTCAAAAAATAAAAAGCAAAAATAAAAATAAAAAAAAATCTTAAAGGCAGCTACAGAAAAGGGGCAAATCCCTTACAGAGGGAATCCCATCAGGCTAATAGTAGACTGCTAAGCAGAAACTTTGCAAGCCAGAAGAGACTAGGGGCCTATTCTCAGCATTTGTAAAGAAAAGAAATACCAACTAAGAATTACATATCCCTTCAAACTAAACTTCATGAGAAGGAAAAATAAAATCATTTCCAGACAAGCAACTGGTAAGGGAATTTGTTACCACTAGACCACCATTATGTGAGATCCTTAAGGGACTTATAAACATGATAATAAAGGAATAATACTTGCCAACACACACAAACACGTGCACACACACACCCACACACACCCCCCGACACACACAGCACTTAAGTACATAGCCCACAGAACTTATAAAGCAGCCACACATTAGAAACTATGAAACAACCAGTAAACAACTTCATGATAGGTTCAAAACCTGAAATATCAATATCAACCTTGAATGTAAATGGTCTAGATGCCCCACTTAAAAGGTACAAGATAGCAAGTTGGATAAAAAGTATCTATCTGCTGTCTTCAGGAGACCCATATCACATATAATATCACTGGTAGGTTCAAAGTGGAGGGCTGGAGAAAGATCTGCCATGCAAATAGAAAGGAAAAAAAAAAAAGGCTTACTATATTTATATCAGACAAAACAGACTTTAAACCAATATCAGTAAAAAGGAAAAAGAAGGGCATTACCTAATGATAAAGGATACAATTCAGCAAGAAGTCTTTACTGTCTTAAATATATATGCACTCAGTGTTGGAGAAGTGCTTAAAAAGACTTAGATGGCCAGACAATAATAGTGAGGGAGTGACCCCACTGACAGCATTGGCATTAGTGTCAACACCCCACTGATAGCATTAGACAAATCACATAGGCAGAAAACAAACAAAAATTCTGGACTGAAACTTAGCACTTGACCAATTGGACCAGTAGACATCTACATAATACTCCATGCATCAACCACAGAGTATATATTCTTCTCATCTGCACATGGAATATACTCCAAGGTCAATGACATTCTAACTCATAAAGTAAGCCTGAATAAATTCAAACAAAATCATACTAACGATACTATTGGACTACAGTGGAATAAATACAGAAGTCAACACTTAGAAGATCTTTCAAATTGAAACAATTACATTGAAATTAAACAATTCATTTCTGAATGACTTTTAGATAAACAATATAATTAAGGAAGAAATTTAAAAAATCCTCAAGGTAAATTAAAACAGGCACATAACATACCAACATTTCTGGAATGCAACAAAACCAGTGTTAAGAGGAAAGCTTATAACTCTAAACACCAACCTCAAAGAATTAGAAAGATCCCAAATTAACAATCTAACATCACACCCAGAGGAACTAGAAAAACAAGAACAAACTAACTCCAAGGCTAGCAGTAAAACAACAACAACTAAAATCAGAGTGGAATTGAACAAAATTGAGAGTCAAATTCATACAAAGAATCAATGAAGTGAAGAGTTGGTTTTCTGAAAGGAAAGCAAGATTGTTAGATGGCTAAGTAGGTTCAGAAAAAAGATAGAGATCCAAATAAGCACAATTAGAAATGGCAAAGGTGGCATTAAAACCAATCCCACAGAGATACAAAAGATCCTCAGAGACTATTACAAATACCTCCATGCATATAGACTAGAAAACCTGGAGGAAATAGATAAATTCCTGGAAACACACAATTTCTCAAGATTAAGTCAGGAAAAATTGAAACCCTGAACAGATCAATATCTAGTTGAATCAGTAATAAACTGAGTCAATAATAAAAAACTTAGCAACCAAAAAGAACCCTGGACCAGATGGACTCACAGCCAAATTCTAGAAGGTGTACAAAAAGGAGCTAGTACCAATCCTACTGGAACTATTCCAAAAAATTGAGGAAGAGGGACTCCTCCCTAACTCAGGCATACAAATGTATTAGTATGCATAAGCATGGGAGCCATATAAAATATGAGACTTGAAGAAGAGGCAGATGTTGAGTTTTATGGGACTATACATCTTTTTCACAAATTTTAGGCAATTTGAGGTTTTGTAAATGATTTTTAGAGGGAAGCAAGTAAGCCCAAAGAACACTGGTCTGGGACAAAGTTCCTCTGGCCTCTGGGGCAGCGGGGAGGTGGTGGGAGGCTAAGGGGCTGAACTTCTCTATGAACAGGGTTGTACTATTGTGGAGATAAAGTCTCCTGGGTAATATCTCAGAGCTACCCTGAGAAGAGTACATAAAATGTCTACCTGGGTATTCTGACGACTTTTAGTCTCTTCTCTTCTCTAGTGGTTAAATTTTCCTAGTTGCTTCATGAAGGAGTTTTAAGACAATTCCATTTCTTCTGTAGGAACTTCCCTTAATCAGATAAAAAAAAATCAGACTAAAAAAAACTTCAGAGAAAGTCCTTCCTGATGCTTTAGGAAAGAAAAAGGGTCAGAGAGATACTAGGAAGAAGGGAAGTCAGAGAGAGTGACCTTGGTTCTAAGGCTTATTTCTGAGGTCTTTTGACTTTGATTCAAAGCATGCAGCTTGTCAAAGTACTATGTTTTGGGATCTTGTTCTCTGCACCATAATAATATTTAAGTGTATATTTAATATCTCTCATCTTCTTTTCGATAAATTTGATACAACTTTATTTGTTATTGGACAATAGTGTGTTGTCCTGCTTGATAGACATGCCTATTCTTATGATTAATAATTCCTAGTTGTAAAATATTAACATTAAAAAATTTAAGAAGAGTTTAAGGAGCCAAATAGCACCATATTAAAAGGTAATAATTTATTTTATTATTTTATTTATATAAATGCACGGTGTACACGTCTAATTTTGTTACATGAATAGATTGCTTGTGGTTAAGTCTTTTAGGACTTTGAAAAGTAAGACACTTCTCAAATTAAGCGGGATACCTTGAAAAGTAACCCACTTAATTTGGATTTGTCCCGAGAGAAGTCAGGAATGTTTGTAGGCTTTTAATTACTGAAGTGACATGATCATTGTTTTAAGATTATGTGGCTTTAATGTGAATAATGGATTAGAAAATTTATAAAGCTTAAAGAAAGAAGCAATTAAGACATTGAAATATTATGGTAGCATGTTCAAAGGAAGTGATATCTGTGAGAGAAGTGGAGAGATTCAACACATATTTGGGAGGCAAAATTAACACAATTTAGCAGTAGATGAATTTGGGTGTGATGGATTAGTCCAAGGTAAATGTCATTTTTGTTTACGTGAACTTCAGGAATAGTTATAACCATCATGTCAGTGTCAAAAACAATGAAGAAAAATCAGGAAGAAACTGAGAGAGATAGGAAGGGAAGTTAAGTTCATTTTTTTTCTTTTTAAAAATTATTTATATTTTAACTTTCAGAGACAGAGTGTTACTCTGTCACCCATCCTGAAGTGCTGTGATGCTTTGAACTTCTAGGCTCAAGCAATCCTCCCACCTCAGCCTCTTGAGGAGCTAGGACTACAGACACATGCCACCAAGTCCAGCTAACTTTTAATTTTTTTGTAGAGATGCAGTCTTGCTGCATTGCCCAACATAGTCTTGAACTCCTAACCTTCAGCAATCCTCCTGCCTCTGTACCCCAAAGGGCTCGGATCACAAGCAAGAACTGCCATGCCTGGCAGGTAAGTTCAATTTTTGAAATATTGAGTTTTAAGTGACTATGGGAGCAGAAAGTGGAGGTTCAGTGAATTGTTGAATACATGGATCTGTTTCCCAGAATATTTTTTTTTGTGGTTAAATTTAATGACTTATCTTTATCACAGAAGAGGATGGATTTTCTTCAGGTAATTATGGAAGTACAGTAATCATAGTTACTAAAAATGACATCATAGGAGGTCAAGTAGATAAGTACTGAAAGAAAAGTTTATTTCTTAATACTGTTATACATACAGATACATTTTAATGATTCTACTTATTTCTTCAGAAACTCTGGGGTTGTTGGGCTTCAGAAACTCTGGGGTTGTTGGGCTTCAAATAGTTTGTGGGTAAGTGTAGCTTGAGGGCAGATTTTCTGGTCAACCAACTAGGACAATTTTAGATGTGAAAGTCTCCTTTACTGATGACTTTTTTTTTTTTTTTAAAGCAAGGTCAATGGGCCACAGGGTTTTCACTTAACAGTAACAATTCTTGCCATGCATTCTTTCCCTTGAATCCTTATAAAATAATAATAGGTGGTAGGAGAGGGAAGAGGTTAGCATATCTAAACTCACATGGGATAGCTGTTGAGACTCAATTCAGGGATCTGTGGCAAAACAAAGCTTCTGATCTGTAAACTATAATGTTTTAAAATCCCAGGTTTACTGAACTGCATGAACTTTGAAAACATAATACAGTAATGTATTTGAAGGAGTTAATGAGAGAAGTCAAGAGCAATAAAAGATCACAAGACAAGGAGGTCAGCCTAGCCAAAGAAAATGGTGATAAATTGTAACCAGGTGTCTTTATTTCCTGATTCCTCAAGTATTGCACACTCAGCTTTCTCTGTGAGAAAGGGTAGCTTGTGAAATTCCATACAGTCTTTGTCAACTTCAATACTTTCTTGCAAGATCTCAAAATTATTTGCTTAATCTTAATTATCTCAGAGGCAAATGAGATTAACTATTTAAAAATTACATACGGAGTAAAAGAAGATCTAAAGCTCTTTGTGATTTATAAAATTCATAAGATACTTTGTTTGTGTCCTAATGTTTGTCTGCTATAACCCTTCAGGACAAAGTAGGTTTTATTGTGGACTTACATATATGTACAGTTCAAAAGCCATGCTGTGAAGCTCTTCATAATTACATGCAACACATGCATTCAAATTCCTGTGAATGTATTTCACACATTACTGATGCCATCCATGAATTTCTTCACAAAACCAACTTTTCCTTAATTGTACACTGCACAATTCATAATATTCTTTGTATTTGTATTGATATTTATTTTAGATCAATTATTTGAACAGAAAAAACCTGCAGAATTCTCTAATCCAAGGGAAGAGAATAAGGCAAAGCCTGAGATACAGAACAGAGAAAACATATGAGAAGAGGCAGACAAAGGAGAAGAGCATTTTCTGGTGGTAGGCCTGGTGAGTAGACTGGCCAGGATAAGGTAGGATGCAGGCCCTTGTCACTCTAGGGGATACAAGGTGGGATTTATATATTCCATCCCTGATCTGGAGACGTGGGCAAAATGATAGAAAAATGCATCACATCCAAGATATGAATGCAGAAGAAGAATGTTCTTTTCCATGTGAGTGTTTTCATGGAGCTATTTATTAAAATATTACTAAGGTCTAAAGTTACTTTCCTCCAGGCATTTCATTCTTTATACAAGAAGCATCAGGAAATATTCTAGGCATTCTGGCCAATGGATTAATAACCACTGATATTTTGAAAACTACATATCTTTTGAAAAGAGTATGTAGCCTTCTGGTGTCTGACAATTCAATGCTAATAAATGATTTGAGCCAGGAACTGATAATGCATTTATTTTTGTAAATGCTTAAATATAAATTCCTTCAATAAAAATTATGTATATGTATCCCTTTTTTATTCCTTCTTTTTGAGAAAACTAGACAATAAAAATTAGAATAAAATAGTTTTCAAAATTAGGCCCCTTTATTTCAAAAGTTTTGCATCCCACTCACATTGAAGAATAAAATATTAAAGTTCTTTAATAGGAATAATCAAAAGAAACAATGAGCTATCAAGACATGAAAAGATGGGGGGTAAGATGTAAATACATATTACTAAATGAATGAAACCAATCTGAAAATGCTAAATACTGTATGATTTCAAATACTATATATGACATTCTGGAAAAGTCAAAACTATGGAAACACTAAAAGACTCAGTGGTTTCTAGGGCTTACAGGGAGGGAAGGGTGGATAGGCAGAGCACAGAGGAGTTTTAGGCAAGTGGAACTGTTCTATATCATACTATGGTGGTAGATACATGTGACTATCATGTGTTAAAACTCAGAATATACAACATCAAGAGTCAACCTTAATGTAAACTATGAATTGTGGGTGATAACGAGGTATCATTGTGAATTCATCAGTTGTAACAACTGTATCACTCTGGTGGAGGATATTGATAGTGGATGAGGTTTGCATGTTTGTGGGGTGGGGTACAGGGGAACTCTTTGTACTTCCTACTCAATTTTGCTGTAAACTTAAAACTGCTCTAAAATAAATTATTATTTTTTTTAAAAAAAAAAGGACAAGAAAAAAAATTAACTGAAACTCAATGTTCAGAGAAGCAATATATTTGAATAAGATATCCAGAAGAAAAATCTTTGGCCTTGTCTTTACCTTAAAAATTGTCCAAGTAAATTGTCTATTTGAATAAAAGAAGAATTATTACCCAGACTTCTGGGTATCTTCTGATTGGTGGGTAGAATATTTTCTAGGAAAATTTCAAACAATGTATTGTTACAGGCAATAATACAAGATATGTTGATTTGTTTGATGAGCCCTATCTCAAGAATAAAAATTGAGCCAGGAAAAATTATGTAGGCGTTTTAAGTTTCAACTTTAAAAAGAAATATTATTTTCCAGAGGTCAGTAAATAGAATATATGTAAGTTGGTAACTTGTTTGAATTTAATTTTGAGAATTCTTTTTTTCTCATAGTGGTTAGCAATAAAATAGATTATAATGCGTATTTTCAGTGATAACAAAAGAAGAGAAAGAATGGAAGAGAAAGACAATATCCTTATTTCACTTCAAGTTTTAAGAAGGGATAATTCCCATAAGGTAGAGTGGATGGTTGCTAAAACAAATGCAGAAATAAAGAAAGATTAGTTCCTTTTTCAAAGCGAAGGAAGAAAAAAAAAGGGAGTGATGGTGGGGGCTGGGGTATGGGTTGAAGATCATCCCTGAGGTCACACATGTGAAAGTCCTTTGTGCTTCTGCAGTAACAATAATGATGCAATTTCCAAATAGCATTACTGTAATATAGACGTTTGGAAGAAAAGAGAATGATGTTTGTTTTTCTTGATGAGGATAGCAGAAAAAGAAGAGAGGTGCAACTGAGAACAAATTTTAAAATAGAAGGTTGTTTATTATTTAAATAAAAATTATTTCCAATAATCACTATAATTTGTCACTAGTGGGGTGAAAGGTAGAATCAAACATCTCACTACATTTTTTTTCTAGTTGCATGGCAAATAGAATATATTGGTACTAAACTACATCTCATTAACTTCTTTGCCTCAGCTATTGACACGACAAGTTGTTTATATCTTGAACCTGTGCTAAAATACACTTGGCTTTGCCAAGTTTCTAAAATGGCTCACTGTTTTCTTGCCAGAAAATAAGAAACTAGCAATTTTTAAAATGGGGTAATAATTTATTCTTTAATGACCTACACCTACTCATTTTGGGTAATACAGCGCTTCTTCATTTGAACGTTTTAATGTATTCAAACTTAACTAATTACTGGCAAAAACTACTCAGTTGTCATTCCTGAGACTGAATTTTGTCTGAAACTACCTAGCATGTAGATCAGGGGTATAATTTGGTAATATAAAATGCTATCCTTCATTGCCCAGCACATCTACTTTGTGTTTGATGAAATGGAAATCTCCAGCTTCAGAACTGGGCATTTTTTTTTCCAAGCTTTACTTTACAGGTTGTAGTGTATTAATAACAATGCAACTTTTATTCTAGTTATTATATTGTGGCATTTGATTACTGTAGCAAGTGATAAGATAGCTTACTTCTCAGTGCACATAATTTAGACAAATAATATGGATTAAGGGACATGGGCCAACTATAAAAATGAAAACTTAAAAGATAAGCAACTTTCAGGTAGCTTAAGAAAATTGTGACCATCTATATCTGCATCTTTCAATATACCCCATGAAACAATTAGAAGCTATAAGGCAAAATGAAACAAAACCACAAAACAACAATGGCAAAAAAAAAGTGTACAAAAAATTGCCTTAGGTATGACTTGAGAAGGAATGACTAAACTCTGGAATAGCTATAAATATAAAAAAGAAAACATCAAATTCCAGGGAACAATCTCTCACATGATTGCAACACTGCACACCTTTGTGGTAAGCAAAGACAGGCCAAGAAAAGCTATAGGGAAAATAAAATATAAAGGGATACTTTGGGGCATGTAATAAAAGAGAAAACTAGGAAAGGGAAACATTTAGGGTCTTATCAGACAAAAGAAAACCAAACATTGGAGACATAAAATCTCAACAACCAAAAGAGAAATAATAAAACCCTCTACAGGATTATCTATTTTAAAGGGATTTGATCTATTTTGATCTATTGACAAAAGAGGGTACCATTGCACTAGAAATTCTGTAAAACATTCAAAATATACAACAAAGAAGCAAAGAAAACTCGGTAAATCTATGAAGAATTATTAGAAAAATAACAAAACAAAAATTAACACACTTTAGCTGATAAAACACTCTGCCACCCACAAAAAGAAGAAAAAGGAAAACATGTAGGAGCAAACAACTGTAAGATGACACTTTAAACTGAATTAAGTGGACACAAGCAAACACTTAGGTTTATGAAAACAAAGTAAAACCCTTGAATTATACATTAAAAATTAAGAGCAGAAAAAGGCAGAAAAAGAGAGAGAGAAATAAAAGAAGGTGGATTGAGTTTAATAAAATAAAGAGAAAACATTGAAAAACTTATTTCAATAATATAAAAACAAGTACATCATGCCTAAGATATAGTAAAATTAAATAAAATTGGAAATCTGCCAAGACAGTAGATTGCATCTATTGTGTGATTTTATCACACACACAAAAATAGTAATCATGTGAAACACTGGATATGTTAATTTGCTTGACTATAGTAACTATTTCACTATATATAGCAAAGCATAATTGTTCACACCTTAAATAAAAACAATTTTTAAAAAATTTACAATAATAATTTAGGAGAAAAAAGGTAACAATGGAGAATGCAAAAATTAAAGAAATGAAAAGCGGCAGAAAGAACATGGTAGAAATGAAAGATAGGCAAAGAAGGAATAATATTTGCATAACTGGAGTCCCTAAAAACTAAACACATTGGTAGAAACCTAATATTTATAATTATATTTTTAAAAATCAGAAATAAAAAGCATATATTGACAGGGTTTACTGGGAACCTGGAGAAAAATATCTGAAATATTTAACCCTAAAAAATATGCTAGTAAAACTCTTAAATTTCAAAGGCAAAAGAACAAAAGGATGTTATGAATAAGATAAATTAGAAGAAGAAACGATAATTATATATGTAGCAGAGTTTTCAAAACCATAATGCAAACCTTTTTCTCCTCTTCTATATGAGTGCTTTGTTTGCTTTGGAAAGTTTCCAGAAACACTTGGGAGATAAGTTAAACTTAGTGACCAGTAAGTGTGAATTATGAAATTGACTGAAGGGCTAAAATTTATTGATGAAAATGAACACAATGGTAGTGTAATTAATGACAATGGGGGGCAACTCTTACAGAAAGGGCAAAGCACTAATGATGAAAGTGCTGGTCCAGTCAACATAACATTTATATCAGCAAAGTTTGACTTGCTCTGTTTCCCCTGTTTCTTCCCGGTCCTCTGACAAGTCCACGGCTCCTAACATGCAGTAACTGCCTCAGAACTCTTAATTCTCATTGGATCAATTCCCAAATAGTTTTCCATTATTTCATAACCAGGACCATGTAGCTGAGGATACAGACAATAATAACTATGATGAACTGAGAATAATTTCTAATGCTACAAAAGAAAGAGTTTTAGGGTTGTTTTGTTTCCATTTTATGTAACTTAAGTTATGAAATGATCTCCTAATTATATTTTTCTTTTGTAGTCGTTATTATCTAAATCACAAGGGCATCTCCAAGTTTGTGAATTACAGATGAGGAGTAGGGAAGGAATTTGCTTCAGCGATTGAAAGAAAATTGTTTCACTAAGGTGTAGAGGGCTGTTTTTGGAACTTCTCAAAACACTTCCTTCTGGGAAGTATAATTATTTTTAATTTTTGAGGGTAAATTTTCTCCAGGGGAAAATAGACATTCTCACAGGTATACATATTATCACTTTTTACTATCAAAATGTTTTATTAAATATTAGTCTCTGTCTTTTAGCATCTCTTGTTCTTATAACTTGATTTTTTTCCCCCTAAGGAATTTTTTCTCAGAGGCTTGGGCTATAAAAGAAAATATATCATGTATATTATATATAAAAAAGTCAAGTTTTTGACAGACAATAAAAGATATAATTTTAAATACTCCTTCCTTTCCTCCTTCCTTTCTTTATTCCCTCCTTTCTTCATTTTGTCCATTCTTTCCTCCTTGCTTCTTTCACTCTTTACTTTTTTTTCTTTCTTCCTGAATAAATCAGTCCAAGATATATTGGGTGGAGCTGAGCAACACAAGTATTCTCAAAGTTTGAAGGAGGGGCCCAGTGCAGAATGTCAGCATTCAAGTAAGTTGGGAAGGTTATCCGTTCCAATACGACCGTGCTAAGGGCTGCCTAGTGTGGCATGTCAAAGCCCAAGTGATAAAGAGGAGCATCTGCTTGAGGTGTGAATGCAGCAGTTATACTGCAAATCATATGAGAGTGGAAAAGGGATGAAGAAAGCATCCAAAGTAGGTAGCAGTGAAGTGGACAGGAGATGGTTTACATTCAGAGGAGATTAATCAAATAAAAAATATTGAAAATAATTGGAATCAATTTTTTTTTGTTCCAGCTTATGGTACAAAAGACCCACACAGCACAGTGGTCCTCTGTACCAGCAAGGGCCACCCAGAGTCACTAGCATCTCAATGGAACCCACAGGTTAACTGTTAAAGCCAAGAATACCAAATATGTAAAAGGAGAAAACAAAAATAAACCCCATGGATTAGAATTTAAGGTATCAGTGTAAACTCACAGTTTTTAATATTATACATGAAAATATACAGCTATATAGAATCTCCATTTATTTTATCTTTAATATTGAAAACCATGAATTAATACTGGTATCTCCCATTTTGATGTATGTGTTTCCATCTAGATGTATATATCAATTATATATACATATATTTACTTATGTATACATAAATGCATACAAATATATGTGCTCTGCACAGACAGAACCTGGGTGCAATCACTTTCTAAAGTTTTCTTAATTTTAATTTTTTTTATTGAAACATAATATTTATCCTTTTCATGGGGTGCATGTGATATTTTATTATGTGCATAGGATGTATAATGATCAAGTCAGGGTATTTAGGGTATCCATTACCTTGGGTATTTTTCATTTCTGTTTTGGGAACATATCAAATCCTTCCTTCTAACTATTTTGAAATATATAATACATAGGTAATTATGGTCACTCTACTCTGCTACAGAACATTAGAACTTACGTCTTCTATACAACTATATATCTGCACCCATTAAACAATCTCTATTTATCTTCTCTAGCACCACACACACTTTCCCAGATTTTGGTATATCTCATTCCATTCTCTACCTCTGTAAGCTCAAAGATTTAGCTTTCACAGATGAGTGAAAGCATGTAATATTCGTCTATCTGTTCTTGGCTTATTTATCTTAACATATTCCTTAAATAACAAGGTTTTATTCTTTTTAAATGGCTGAATATTATTCCAGTGTTTGTTTACATATCATATTTTCTTTAACTATTTATCCAAACTTAGGTTTATTCCATATCTTGGCTATTGTGAGTAGTGCTGTCATATACACAAAGGTGCAGGTATTCTTTTCATGTACCGTTTTTCTTTTGTTTGGATAAATACTCAATAGTGGGACTGATGGATTATATGATAGTTTTGTTTTTAGTTTTTAAAAAGAAATCTTTATACTGTTTTTCATAATAGCTTTACTAATTTAAGGTTCTACCAAGAGTATATGAGTTTTCTTCTTTTTATCTATATCCTCACCAGAATCTACTATGTTTTATCTTTTTAATAATACTCATTCAAACAAAGTAATAGAGTGAGATGATAACTCTTTGTGGCTTTGATTTGCATTACCCTAATGATTTGTGATATTCAGCACTTTTTTCCATATATCTGTTGGCTATTTCTATGTCTTTTGAGAAATGTCTATTCAGGTTATTTAAATCCCATTATTTTAATGGGATTATTTGAATTTTTATTGTCAAGTCAATTGAGTTCCTTGCATACTCAATATTAGTTTATTGCTGGTTAAAAACTTTGCAAATATTTTCTCCCATTCAATAGGTGTGTGTTAACTGTGTAGAGTGTTTCCTCCCCTATGTAGAAGATTTTTAGTTTAATATAGTCCCATTTTCATATTTTTGTTTTCTGTGCTTTTGAGGTCTTAGTTATAAAAATCTTTGCCCAGATCAATAAGCTGAAGTGAGTCTTTTGTTTTCTTCTATTAGTTTTATAGTTTGGGATCTTACATTTAAATTTTTAATCCATTTTGAGTTAAAATTTGTATATGGTGGCAGATAAGGGTCCAGTTTGATTCATTTGCATATGAATATTCAGTTTTCCCAGAACCATTTATTGAAGAATTATTTCCCTCAACATATGTTATTTCCTCCACTTGTCTAAACTCAGTTGCCTGTAAATATGTGGATTTATTTCTGTATTGTCCATTTCTTTCCATTAGTCTATGTGTCTTTTTGTGTGTGTGCCAATACCACGCTGTTTGGTTACCATAGTCTTGTAATATATTATAAAGTCAGGTAGTGTGATGTCTTAAACTTTGTTATGTTTGCTCAGGGTTGCTTTGGCTGGTCAGGCTCCTTTATGGTTTCATACATATTTTAGAATAACTTTTTTCTACTTCAATAAAATATAACATTGATATTTTGATAGAGATTGCATTGAATCTGTAGATTGCTCTGCATGATATGGTCATTTTGACAATATTAATTCTTCTGATTCATGAACATGGGATGTCTTTCTATTTTTCCTTGCCCTCATCTTCAATTTCTTTCATCAGTGTTTTATAGTTTTCCTTGTAGAGGTCTTCTACATCTTTGGTTAAATTTATTCCCAGACCTTTTAATTGTTATCATAGCTATTATAAATGAGATTGCCTTGTTGATTTCTTCTCAGCTACCTTATTATTGGTGTGTAGAAATGCTACTGATTTTTGGCATTGATTTTGTATCCTGGAACTTTACTAAACTTACTTGTTCAGCTGAAAGTTTTCTGATGAAGCCTTTAAGTTTTTATAGCTATAAGATCATATCATCTGAAAAAAAAATTGCTTCTTTTCCAATTTAGATGCCTTGTATTTCTTTCTCTTGCCTGACTGCTCTGGCCAGAACTTTCAGTAATATGTTGAACAGGAGGTGAAAGTTAGCATCCTCATTTTATTCCAATTCTTTGAGTAAAGGCTTTCAGGATTTTCTCATACAGTATGTTAATCGTTGGGTTGTCATAGATGGCCTTTATTATGTTAAAGAATATTCCTTCTATGCTTAGTTTGTTGAGAGGTTTTATCAAGAAGGGGTGTTGATATTTTGTCATTTTATCAAATGCTTTTTCTGTGTCCATTGAGATGATGCTTTTTGTTCTTCATTCTGTTGGTGTGATGTATCATGTTTGTTAATTTGTGTCTGTTGAACCATCTTTCCATATCTGGAATGAATCACACTTGATCATGATGTATTATCTTTCTGATAGGCTTCCGGATCTATTTTGCTAGTATTTTGCTGAAGATTTTTGGGTCCATGTTTGGCAGAGACATTAATCTGTAACTTTCTTTTTTGTTGTAACCTTTTCTGATTTTGATATGAGGGTAATGCTGGCCTCATAGAGTTTGGGAGAATTCCCTCCCTTTCAATTTTTGCAATAATTTGAGGAAATATAATATTAGTTCTTTTTACATTTGGTAAAATTCAGTAGTGATGTCATCTGGTCCTGGGCACATTTGTTGGCAGACTTTATATTACTGATTCAACTGCATTGCTTGTGATTGGTAGTCAGAGTTTTGATTTCTCCCTGATTCAATTTTGGTAGTGTGTGTGTCCAGGTGTTTATCCATTTTTTTCTTGCTTTCTAGTGTATTAGTGTGTAGTTATTATTAACATTCTCTAATGAGCTTTTGTTTCTCTTTAATATCGTTTGTAATGTCTCCTTTTTTGTTTCTAAACTTGTTTATTTGGGTCTTCTCTCTCTCTTTTTTTTTTTGTTTGTCTGGTTAGTGGTTTATCAATTTGTTTATCTTTTTCAAAAATGTTTTATTTCATTAATGCTTTGTATTTTTGTCTCTTACTGCATTGTGGTCTGAGAGGATAATTGATATAATTTTGATTTTTAAAACCTGTAAGGCTTGTTATGTTTCTATAGTTTATATATGTTAAGAGAAGTTCACTATTTTATGAGCCAAAATCTGTGAAAACTCACTCCTGAATAGACTAAAACTCAACCTCTAAACAAATAAATAAACAAGTACATAAATGAATACACTTCCAGAGTGGCTTTTATAAAAATTTTCTTGCTATAATTTTGTCGTAAATTTCACCATTACTTATATGTTTACATAGTTTGCTTGAATACATTATATTTTGTTCTTAAATATGTCATGCACATTTCTAATTAAAATAGAACATTATGAAGTTAGACTTTAAAAACAAATGATAATATTTCGGTTTAATTTTTTGAAATTGAGTTATTATTTGGGATAATTTTTTAACTATCAAAATGGTTTACTATGCTGAATTATTAGATCTAATGAATTAGGATTACCAAGAATAAAACAATTACAAAACTGTGTTTGCCACTACTTTCTCCCTCTGGGATCCTCATAGTTGTTGAACTAATACTTTCTCTTTCCACCTGCAATTATTCCCCTACATGAAATAATTGCTGACATTTGTAGAGACAGTAACTTCAGCTGATTCTCAGAATTCAGATTCCAGATCTTAACTGATCATATCAGACTCTAAATCAAATACATTAAACTCTGCCAATGAGGCTCTAATCAATAGTCTTTTGGCACAGTGATTATATTGGTCCATTCTTACATTGCTGTAAGGAAATACCAGAGACTAGGTAATTTACAAAGAAAAGCTTCTAATTGGCTCACATGGTTCTGTAGGTTGTACAGGAAGCATAGTGGCTTCTGCTCTTGAGGATGCTTCAGGAAGCTTCCAATCATGGCAGAAGGCAAAGGAAGAGCAAGATGTCTCACATGGTGGGAGTAGGAGTAAAAGAAAGAGTTGGGGGATGTCATACACTTTTTAAAAATTATACTTCAAGTTCTGGGATACATGTGCAGAATGTGCAGATTTGTTACATAGGTATACATGTGCCATAGTGGTTTGCTGCACCCATCAACCGATCATCTAGGTTTTCAACCTCGCATGCATTAGGTATTTCTCCTAATGCTATCCCTCCCCTTGTCCCCTACCTTCTGACAGGCCCCAGTGTGTAATGTTCCCCTCTCTGTATCCATGTGTCCTTATTGTTCAACTTATGAGTGAGAATATGCACTGTTTGGTTTTCTGTTCCTGTGTTAGTTTGCTGAGAATGATGGTATCCAGCTTCATCTGTGTTTCTGCAAATGACTTGAATGCATTTTTTATGGCTGCATAGTATTCCATGGTATATATGTGCCACATTTTCTTTATCCAGTCTATCATTGATGGGCATTTGGGTGGTTCCAAGTATTTGCTATTGTGAATCATGTTTCAATAAACATACATGAATAAATATGACATATTGTATGTGTCTTTATAGTAGAATGACTTATAATGCTTTCCATATATACCCAGTATTGGGATTGCTGAGTCAAATGATATTTCTGGTCCTAGGTCCTTGAGGAATCGCCACAGTGTTTTAACAATGGTTGAACTAATTTACACTCCTACCAATAGTGTAAAAGCATCCTTATTTGTCCACATCCCACCCAGCATCTGTTGTTTTCTGACTTTTTAATAATCATCATTTTAACTAGTGTGAGATGGTACCTCACTGTGGTTTTGATTTACATTTCTCTAATGAGCGTTCTGCACCCATTTCGAACTTCCTGGCAGCTCTGTTTATACCGTGAGGGGAAAACTGCCTACTCAAGCCTCAGTAATGGCAGACACCCCTCCCCTCACCAAGCTTGATCATCCCAGGTCTACTTCAGACTGCTGTGCTGGCAGTGAGAATTTCAAGCCAGTGGTTCTTAGCTTGCTGGGCTCCATGTGAGTGGGACCCACTGAACAATACCACTTCGCTTCCTGGCTTCAACCCCCTTTCCAGGGGAGTGAATGATTTTGTTTTCCTGGGGTTCCAGGCACCACTACAGTATGAAAAAAAAAGACTCCTACAGCTAGCCTGATGTCTGCCTAAATAGCCACCTAGTTTTGTGCTTGAAACCCATGATCTTGGTGGTGTAGGCACATGAGGGAATCTTTTGGTCTGCAAGCAGAAATCACCCACCTTCTGTTTTGGTCTCGCTGGGAGCTGCAGACCTGAGCTGTTCCTATTTGGCTATCTTGCCAGCTGCTCTTGATGCCATACACTTTTAAATGCTCAGCTCCCATGAAGACTCACTCACTACCATAAGAACAGCACCAAAGGGATGTAAACCATTCATGAGAAAGCCACCCCATGATCCAACCATTGCCTACCAGGCCCTGTCTCCAATACTGGGGACTACAATTAAACATGAGGTTGAATGAGGACACAGATCCAAACCATATCAATGACAAACAGATCTTGTTGAGTGTAACCATTTCTTATGCTTTAGCCTTCTTTCCTCCTGATGATAACTTCTTGGACTCAGGTTTTATTCTTTGTCCCCTCTTCTGCAGACCCTACCCTACAACTTGCCAGTTGACTTAAAGACACATTTTGCATCCTGTTGTTCATCAATGCACATATTTCACTTGCTGTATAGACCATTTAGTCATCATCTCACATGCAGTACTGTGAACAGGAACATGCTTTAAAAATCTGCTTTTAGGCAAATTCCTCCAGGGGCTTGGAAGAAGCTTCTTTGCAATGGAAATAATTTCAGACAAGCTATTTATTTGTTTTTAATGAAGTGTACTAGGGCCACAAAGAAAGAGTTTTTGAGCTTTAGTGGTGGCCCTATTCTGTCAGTCTTCCTAGTATTGTAAATCAGATTTACTGCTAACATCTATATCTATCTAAAGCCTTAAAATTTTATTTTTACAAGATCCTCTGGCTATATAGGTTACTATTTTTGTCCCTCATGCAGGTACTGAGTTTTTACATATTATTGTTGCTCATAATCCATTGTCCACTAAATCCAATGACTATAAAAAATTGTGAAGGAGGCTGAAAGATAAATATTTTAAATTATCTCGTGCTTAGATAATAATTTTATTAATTCGGAAAATGGGAAAACATATTTGGGAGAGAAATAACACCTTTTGTTATACCACCTCAAAACATTGTTTTCTAAGGTAGAATGCAATCAGAAGGATGTTCTCAGAAAATCCTACTGATTAAATAATTCTCAGACTTTTGCACCTTGCAGTCAGAAATCCTTTAGTAATCAGACTAATGACTTAAAGGAAATTTTATTTTGATATTATAATTTGTTATAATGACAAAAGATAGATTTGTATTTAGAATAAAAGTTTTACTATGGTAAGGTGAAGGACAGTCAGGTATATTATATAATAATGTATAATATTGTGACTAAATTGCAGATGATGGGTTCAGGTCGCTCCCTGATAGGGTGTGTTCTTCCAGGCCCTTGGTCCCTCACTCACCCAAGAATGCGGGAGAGGACCCCACCAGGTGCAGTGAACTCATTTAAGTAAATATCAAACCCCAAAGAGTTTTGCAGAAAGTGATTTATTTAGGCAGAGAGAGAGGAAAAGCAGAAAGGAATAGAAGAGAGAGAGAGAGAGCTTCCACGCTGTCATGAGAAGGGATCCAGAAATGGAGTCTGCACAGATGTGGGAGAAGGGGACTTTTAACCTGGGTGTCATTCCCACCCCATTCAGGTTTTCAGTCCTATGAAAGGAGTTCCTTTAAACTTCTGCTGGAGTGACTGATCTTTGATTTCAGACATCTGAGTAGTTGTTTGGCCCACAGTCCTCCCATAGCTTTTCGTGGGCTTTCTAGACAAAGAGAGCTCACCTGGGCAGTCTATCTTTCCACACGTGTGAAAGTTAAACAAAGACCTCTAAGCTCCTGGATGGAAAAGTGAAAGAAGGTGCATCAGGCACATCACTGGGAAATTCTTGCCTTTGAAACCATTCCCCCTTGTGGACCTGGGAAGGGAAGTTAACACATTCCCTCAATATCATACCCTCAGTTAGGATTCAACTCAAAAGTCCAATGTTAGAATTTTATCTAAATTAAATATGGATAAAACTCAAGGTACAATTCATACTGAAGCAAAACCCAGATCTACAGCTGTTACCCTGTGTATTCAAACAAGCTATCTCTTCAAAAATACAATGGTGGGACAAATAGAGTAGACATTCCCATTTTAAAAGGGAGCAACAGCAAATAAGAAAGGAGTAACAGGTTCCAAGTAAGTCTAAAACCCAAAGAGCAAACATCTCTAAGCCCTTAGGCTGAGAAAAATCTCCTCTGACTTAATGCCTCATCTCTTGAGTATTCTAAGATGGGTCTTGGGCCCCCAAGACCTCAGGCATCTATGCCCCTGTGACTTTGCTGACCTCAGCTATTACAACAGCACTCATAGGTTGGACTCTTGAGCCTGCAGCTCTCCAATGGTAGGATGGTATGCAGGTGGTTCTACAGTTCTGGGGTCTGGGAGCAGCTTTGCCCCCACAGCTCCATCAAGCCTAGTGGAGTTTTTCTGCTGCAGTTCTGCCCCTCAGCAGTTCTGTGCAGCACTTTCACCTACATTTAGGTGTCTCCACAGCTGGTGCTTCCAAACCTAGGTGGAAATAGTCATGCCTCCACTCTACGTGCTTGCAGAATTAGTACCACATGGATGACACTAAGGCTTGTACCTGCTGGAGATGTGGCTGAAGCCACATCTGGGTGTGTATGAGCCACAGCTATGGCAGTGGAGAAGTGTTGTACCAGAATGTGCACAGCAGACATTTGAGATGGCTCAGGGACATGAATGCTTAGGTTTAATAAGCAACCTGAGCCTCTCTCTGGAAACTTTTCTGCCCGCTCAACTTTTGTATTCTTTGCTTATAATTGGCGAGGTAGCCTCAAACATCTCTGGAATGCCGGGGTCATTCTTCCATTTTCTTGATAAATAGCACCTGGCTTTCTTCTATCCATCTAACCTCTTTATCAATTGGTTGCTTGTTCACAACTTTGGCTTTTTTTTTTCTAAACAAATACCTTTATTCTTTACATTGCCAGGCCTAGAACCTTCCAAATCTGTACATTTTGCTTCTCTTTTAATTGTAAATGCCATCTTTAAATCATATCTCTCTTCTCACATTTTATGACATGCAGCTTAGAAAAGCCGCACCGCAGCCACAGTGCTTTGCTGCTGACAGATGCCCTGGTTCATTGCTCTTACATTCTGCCTTCTATAAAGACTGAGGGCATGAACACAATTCGGTTAAAGTTCTCTGCCACTTTGTAACAAAGATGGGCTTTTCTCTAGTTTTTAATACCTGTTTCTTATTTCTGACTGAGACCTCATTAGACTTGCCTTTCCCATCTGTTTCTCTAACAACATTTGGCAGCCCTACACTTCTGAGCCTTCACTGGAATCTGCCTTAATGCTCCCTTTATAGCAACCTAGGCTTTTCTATCCTGCTTCTCCAAATGTTTTTGTTGTCTATCCATCATAGAGTTCCAAAGCTACTTCCACGTTTTTAGATTCTTGTAATAGCAGCACCCACTTCTCTGGTACCGAATTCTACCTCAGTTCATTCTGTGCAACTATAACTGAATATGTGAGAGACTGGGTAATGTATAATACACAGAAATTTATTTTCAGATAGTTTTAAAGTCTGGGACAGGCAAGATCAAGACACCAGTATCTGGCGAGGGCCTTCTTTCCCATGTAGGAAAGGGGACCAAACTCCCCTTTTTATCAGTATTAATTTTACCCATGATGTTGCAGCCTTCATGACCTCATAACCTCTCAGAAGTTTCACCTCTTAATACTACTATAATGTCAATTAAATTTTAACATGACTTTTAGAGGGGACAAACATTCAAACCATAGCACCCTTCCACTGTTATTTTGAATAATATCAAAACGGATCCCGCACTAGGGTCATGTCTCCATCCAGGGACTCCCTCCCCACCTCTTATCAACTGTCCTCCCTAAACTTCCTTTCTGTCAGGGATAAATGGTGATGACAGGAAAACAAAACGAAAGAAAATGTTAAATATATTTATTCAACCTAAATATTTCTTAAATACAATTAAAACTAAAGTAACTTGAGACATATTCACAGCATGTCCATGTTATTTTTTAAAGCCCTCAACTATCTCTAAAACACCAGGAATGTGAACCTCCCAAGAAGAGATCCAAATCCTGAAATCTCTAAAGCTAGTGATTTAATAATCAACTTATTTACAAATATTTATAAGGCACTGCTAAGATTATGATGATTTAGGAGACAGTGAATGTTCAAGGACAATATAAAGAGAAATGCAAATGTAAAAAGAAGACTAAGTGTAAATTATTAGTGGGAGGGATAGACAGTATGACCTCTGAGTTCAGAGGATAGAATACAGTTTCTACATAATGGACTGACCAGAAAAAACTTCGATGAGGAAATATTAAAGCCCTCAATGTTTCTGATTCCAGAGCAAATAAACTCCACATCGGCGATTTTACTTCCCTGATTGTATTCAAGGAAATTTTCCAGAAGTAGTTTATTTCTTGATCATTCAGCTTAGGGTTAGCAAACTCCTGCTAGCTACCTGTTTTTGGATAGACAGTAAGTTAAGAATGATTTTTACCGATTATATTAGTCTTCTATGGCTGCCATAACAAAATATCATGGACTGGGTGCTTAAACAACATAAATTAATTTTCTCACAGTTCTGTAGTCTGGAAGTCTGAGATCAAGGTGCTTTCAGGGTTAATTTCTGATGAGGCCTCTCTTCCTGGCTTCTTGATGACCTACTTTTTACTGTGTTCTCACTGGACTTGTCTTTTGCACAGGCAGAGAGAGATGTATCTCTGGAGTCTCCTTCTCTTCTTATAAGGACACCAAGCCTATGAACTGAGGGTGTCATCCTTAGGAACTCATCTAACCTTTATTATCTCCTTATATGCTCGATCTCCAAATATAGTCATATTGGAGATTAGAGTTTAAATATAGACATTTGGGGCAGACACAATTCAGTCCATAATATAAGCACTTACAATAAAGTGAATGACAGGAAACATTGACTTTGAACCATAATTAAGCAAAATCTTATTTGCCTCCTAGAAAGAATTATATTCTTTTGATTGGCACACTTATATTTTTTCAAATTGTATTCAATTATTATTTTTATATTCTGAATTTTGTCAGTACAAAATTTGGGGAACCTATTTTCATTTTTGTTAAAGAGTACCTACATTATAGTCTTTATTTTGCTTTTGGCCTGCATAGCCTAAAACACCTAGTAGCCCATGAAAATATATGATACAACCCAAGAAAAGTTGATCAATTATATTCTAGTTTTCAAGTCTTTGTCCAAATTACAGGCAACTGCCCAGGAAAACAGTTTCTACTTCTGATCACTAAGTTTTGCTAGAATTTTCTACTTTGCTTTAGCTCTCTTCTCACAAAGTACCATCTCTTCCCATAGCTTATTTTATAGACTTTCTCAAACTGTTTTGACAAGCATGACATTGCTTATTTACAGCCCAGTTCTGTCTTAGATGTTTAGGATTATAGAGGCACTACTTAAAAAGAAAGAAAGGAAGAAGAAAGAAAAAGAAAGAGAAAGAAAGAAAGAAAGAGACAAAGAAAGATCCACAGACTCACTATAAACAGGGAATTTTCTCACAGTTAGCTTCAGGGGCCCCCAGATTCCTAAGTGCCTTCAACACTAGGAGAGTTTAATCCAGATATGGGTGCTAGGCACATGTGGAGGGACTGGGCAGGCTGTTCTTTTTCATCACATTCATCTGAATTTTTCTAGACAGTTGTAGATTTGCCACAATAGAAGGGACAGTGCTGGCTTTTGAACATGGATTTAATGTGCTGGTTAGTGTTGTACTCTGACAAATATTTGAAATATATATCCAGGAAATCCTGCACAGGAAGGACTCTTGATTCAATAGAATTTTATATTATTGCCTTACCAAACAAACTTGAATGATAAAAACAGCAAAACAAAAATAGTAACTAAAATTTACTGAGCATATACTATATGGCAGAAATTGTCTTACTAACATATTTATGATGTAGGTGTATGACCCTCACTGGACCAGTAAGAAATATCTCAGCAAATACATATAACTTGTCTAAGGTCACACACAGTTATTGATTAGGAGAATTGTCTCAAACGCAGGGCTGTTTTACACCAAAACACTCTATCTGATTGCTTCTATGTGCACTTTTCCTGTGGAAGCTATTCTAAACAAGAATTAGAGAAACAGGCTTATTTTCTCTTTACGCAATAATATGACTGTGCTTTGGTATCATTGGTACAAATTAAAATCAACATATATAATTTCTGAACCTCTTTAATGCAGAATATCAGCATGGTCACTCCTGAAAAAGAGCCAACAGATTATACATTATGTCTGTTCAAACTATATTTCAACATATTGGAGGCAGCATTCCTGACCCAGTCAATTTCTCACATGGCAAAATTATCAACCAGACTGTCTGGCCAGGATGAGTTCAGGTATCTGTCAGACGCACCACTTAAGAAGCAATGTGCTAAAATATTACTGGCTGTGGTTTGTGGTGCATTTTCATTCAGAAATCCATTGTTTGTCCTTTAAATCAAATGTTTCATTTGCCTTTCTTGTATATTCTAAATATCAGTAATGGAAATGTCCAATTACTTTCTGACCAGAAAACATCCCACACCACATGTAAATCAGTTAAAAAATAAGATTATGAGGAGAGGGGTTTTCCTCCCTTTTCATCTGCAGCATAATTCTAGCTCAGGCGCATCCAACACAGCTCGTTACATTGGCGTAAAGGTATATCTACATCTGTATCTCTCTATATCCATATTCTCTGAGTGACACAGGGTCTCACTCTGTCAACAGGGCTGGAGTGCAGTGGCACATTTATTGCTCACTGTAATTTCAAACTATTAGACTCAAACAATCCTCTTGTTTTGGCCTCTCAAGTAGCTAGGACTACAGTTATTCTCCACTATGCCTAGCTAATTTTTTCTTTTGTTTTGAGAGATGAAATCTTATTATGTTGCACAGGCTGGTCTTGAACCCCTAGCCTCAAGTGATCCTACTACCTCAGCTTCCAAAATTACTGAAATTAAAGACATGAACCACCATGCCTGGCCTAGAAAAATATTTTAATGTATGTCTAAACTATTATTATGGAACCTAAATAGGAAATTAAGAAGACAAATGATACTTAGTATCACTGATTAAGTGTAATTATTCATTCTAATTACTGGAGTTAGAGAAATACTCTTAATGGTATTCCCTTCTTCTAGGGTTTTAATGGTTTTCTTCTAGGGTTATTGTGGTTTTGGATCTCACATTTAAATCTTTAATCCATCTTGAGTTAATATTGCATAAGGTATAAGGAAAGAATCCAGTTTCAGCTTTCTGCATATGGCTAGCCAGTTTTCCCAACACTACTTATTAAATAGGGAATCCTTTCCCTATTGCTTGTTTTTGTCACGTTTGTCAAAGATCACATGGTTGTAGATGTGTGGCCTCTGTTCTATTCTATTGGTTTATATCTCTGTTTTGGTACCAGTACCATGCTGTTTTGATTACTGTGGCCTTGTATTATAGTTTGAAGTCAGGTATTGTGATTCCTCCAGTGTGTGTGTGTGTGTGTGTGTGTGTGTGTGTGTTTAGGATTGTCCTGGCTATGTGGGCTCTTTATTGGTTCCATATGAAATGTAAGGTGTACATACACCAAAAGGTTAGAGAGTAGTATATAGGCAAGAACCCAGCTAGGAGAGCAGAGGGGACAATAGTTAAAGAAAGACATCTGAGCTGAGTCCACATTGAGGTTAGATGTTAGTCAATGTTCATACTATAGTGCTCATATGAATGGGCACGTTTTATATGCCAGGCACTGTTCTAAGTCCTCTGCATATGTTAATAAGGATGAGTTCTTGTCCTTTGCAGGGACACGGATGAAGCTAGAAACCATCATTTTCAGCGAACTAACACAATAACAGAAAACCAAACACCATATGTTCTCAATCATAAGTGGGAGTTGAACAATAATAACTTATGGAGACAGGGAGGGGAACATCACACACTGGAGCCTGTTGTGGGTGTGGGCTAGGGGAGGGATAGCATTAGGAGAAATAGCTAATGTAGATCATGGGGTGATGGATGCAGCATATCACCATGGCACATGTGGTAACTATGTAACAAACCTGCAAGCTCTACTCATGTACCCCAGAACTTAAAGCACACACACACACACACCTACCCACACCACCCCCACACACACATTCACTTGTTTCTAAGCAAGAAAGACTTAAATAACAATGCTCATCAATGCTTATATTGTTATTTACATCTTTCTTGCTTAGAAACAAGTGAATATACTGCTGCTTAAGGCTGATAAAATGATCACATGCATTTAGTTCTACTGTCTTCCAAAATGTCACTACAATGATAATAAAAGTATTTTTAAAGGCATCAACTGAAAAGAATAAATGTAGGAGAATTACAGAAGCTTGAAAGCATCAAATTGGCAACTACTTAGTGGACTCAAAGAAGCTGCCAGATAGGGGCACATAATCAAAGATCAGCAAATACTTAAGAAAAATCTCTTATAAGAGACAAAAATAACAAAAACAATTTTCTAAAAATTAGAAAGAAACAGAACACATGCAAGACATCAAAAGCTAACTTTAAAAAACTACCTGACAACATGCTGAGAGATATCAGTGGGAAAAAAATGCAATGCATCTGTAACAAAGGCCAAAAATGTTATTAAATTTTTAAAAAAGAACATTAAGGGGGAGCATGGCTGTTAAGACAAAAGCCAAAGAGAGATAAAAGCAGTGTTGAGAATCTATCATATAAAATCAAATAAATTGAAAAATGGATAAAAATAGAAAATATAAGGACATTAAACAATTTAGAAGTTTTAACATCTAAGTAACTGAAGTCACATGCAGAAATAAACATGCAAAATTGAGGTAAGAAATTATGAAAACATTTAAGAAATATTTTTGGTACTGAAACAAATTTCCAGAAAGTAAGGGTTTACTATCTACCAAGAAAAATAGATAAAAACTTACAATTGGGACACATTAATGTGAAAACATAGTATGTCGCACACAATAAAAAATCCTGTATTTTCCAGAAGAGAGAAAAATACCTTTTATACAAAGGAACAAGTATCAGAATGGTATTTGATTTCTCACCCGCAACACTGAAAACTAGAAAACAAAATTTCTTCGTAAATATAAGCAATGTTCAAGCCAGACTTGTATACTGAGCAAAATTATTAGTCTAGTGTAAGAATATAGTAAATTCATTTTTAGGCAGGAAATAGCATGAACGTTTACCTCATATGTTTTTTTGAGAAAGAAAATTCCATTGAATTGAGGAAGTAGACCAAAAAAAGAGGAAGACATGAAATTTAGAAATAGAAATGCTATCCAAGTGAGAGATAAGGAGTAACCAGTTTTGACTGGAGTACTAAGCCAGAAAAAAAAATATAGAAAAAAAGAAAGGCACAGAAAAGGACAAATAATTATCATTTATAACTTAGCTATGAAGTATATTTTATGATCATAATAATGTGAGCACTAGATATAAATTTAACCAAAATTTTGTTGCAACTTTATTGAAATGATATTTGGAGTAGATACATAGTACTGTTTAAACAGCAGAGTCTTATGTTCATAATTTTCCTTGTATGGGTTTCCTGAGGAAAAAGGCAGAAGGAGGAAGCAAGAGAACTTGAAAAGAAAGCTCAAGATAAACTACACATGCATACTGAGAGCCATAAATGGTATTGAAGCAGGAAAGGTCGTGAAACAAACCTCTCGATCACCAGACTGGGAAGGAAGTGGTGATTTATTCGGCCAGGATCTGTGGTGGCATAGATGCCTAACAGCCAAGCCCCCCAACAAAGAAAATCCTTGCCCTTGTAAAGGCTTACGGCTCTAGAAATTACATGTAAAAGGGTCCTGGGCTTACAACTCCAGAAATTACACGTGAAAGGGTCTTGATCCATGAAGTAGGCGTGGGGACGTGACTTAGGTGGGGATGTGACCCGGCTTAAGTAAAAACAATGCCTTCATTCCTCCATACCTTGCCTGGGATCTATAGGAGTGCGATTAAGGGTGGGCCTGGGTCTGCCAGCCTTTACTTCTCCTATTGAAATGCAATGTAGAAGTCTAGGGGGAAGGGCAATTAGAAGCTTAAAAAGATTAAGGATCTCCTTCCTCAATATTATTTAAAATTTTGAGAGAAAAGTGTTAGTAAAGTGAACAATCATAAAATATGATCCTTTCTTATAATTTTTGCATTGTTGTATTTATACATGTTATATTTATCAAGGTGGTATGAAGAATAAAATCAAATCTGCTTCAGGAAAGCAAGCTGACTTATGAGATAAGAAAACTTTCCTAAGTTATTAAACATTATAATTGGCTTCCTTTGCAGAAAATTAACTTTGGATAATAACATATTTCAGAAAAAATCAATTTCTCTATTTTCAGTCAAGTTAGGAGGTTTTTTATAAACTCTAAAAGTTTATTTAGAATAGAAATTGAAGAGCCTCTTCTCAGTCAGAGCATCTGTTTGGGTCTAGTGAGTTTTAAGTGACATGTCTCCCATGCGATGAAGCCTGGGACAGGTATTTAAATACAACATAAGGATATGTTACCCATGTGATGCAGCGAGGATAGGTATAGACATACAACGTATGTAGTTTAAATATATCTGGTAGATTTTGTGTGTGAAACCTGTTACATCTGACTGATGAACTCAATGGTTGAAAAAGCTATGTAAAATTAGGGATAATATTTTTAAAGCACTTCTTAATAGACAGTGACATTTTAAATAATTTTCTCAACTGAGAAAAATAAAGAATGGAAAACATCAGAAATGCAGATGAGTGGAATAGAAATATAATAGTAAAAACAGCCAAAAGCGCTGTTAGAGAAGATTAGCCAAACTTTGCTTGTGAAACTGTGTTTCTGACGAAGTAAATGCAGCAGGCTGATCCAGGAAACTCTTAGAGCATACTTTAAACAGTCTGGTACACACTTTGGAAATGTGAAAAGCTTTGTCACATTCAAAACAAAATTTCTCTGAGATATTCTGGAGCTTCTGATTTTAATTCCTGGCACAGGAGGAAAAATTGCCTCTGGAGATTGATACATATTGTGATTTTGGATTAAATTTTGGATATCACTTAGGTGTGTATTTTGTCATGAGAAGAAAAAAATAGAGAAAATGAGAGCAAGATAATAAGACATGGAAGGAAAGAAGGAAGGAAGGGTTAGAGGGAGTGAGAAGAAGGAAGGAAGAAGGAAGGAAGGAGGGAGGGAAGGAAGGAAGAGAGGGAGGAAAAAAGGAAGGAATGAAGGGAAGAAAAAAGAAAGGAGAAAAGACAAGGGATGATGTGGCGAAGCCTCAGATAAGCCTAAAGAACCAGAAATATCTGACATCCTAGACTATTCCCAAGCACCCATGCTGTGCCCCTTTTGCCTCACAAAAGAATTTCAATACAACTGTATAATGAAAATGTTGCCTGGTATCAGGGAATACATTTCCGAGAAGATTAGCCTGGCTTTCCCATTTCAGTTGATTGTTTATAGAGGCCAAAGCAAATGCCATGAAGCAAAACCCTAGAGGGAGAGGCAATCCTGTTGCTAAGAGGGAAAGTGAATATTGGGCCTAGATTTTAAAATAATGATCTACCACGTTCCTGCTGTTGGTTCATAATTGATTCCCCCAAAGAAAATGGACAGATAGTCATCAACTATGATTTTAAAGGACATGTGTTGGCTATTACTGTTTCTAATTTCAAAAGAGGTAGGGGAAGAAAGCCATATTTATTCAAGTACTGAAGCAATTTCCAGGCTTTCCATGCAAACAAGACTTGGGCTGCTCATTTTGTACAAGTCGTGGTTCCAAAGACCTTATGTGAAGATAAGCTTTTATAATGGGCAGGACCTGCAACAAGCAAAATTGTTGCCAGAGAGGTCAACCCAATTCCTAGCAATGAGTCCTTATTAGACCCATCCAGTGGGATGTGTTATATGTTAGGAAATGTTGACGCTGCATATTGCTCTTCTTTTCATTTTTTTTCTAAAATAAAGATTTTTTTCCTTTTAATTTAATCTTTAACATCATTTTATTTCAGGAATTCAAGTTTGTTAAGAGTGACTACCATAGCCTTTTTATGAAACAGGTTTGCAGAGTTACAGCTATGTGTAGTAGCTGAAAGAAACGAAAATCGTTAAGAAACCCTGGCCAGGTGCGGTGGCTCATACCTGTAATCCTAGCACTTTGGGGGGCTGAGGCGGGTGGATCATGAGATCAGGATATCGAGACCATCCTGGCCAACATGGTGAAACCCCATCCCTACTAAAAATACAAAAAAATTGGCTGGGTGTGGTGGCGCATGCTGTAATCCCAGCTACTCAGGAGGCTGAGGCAAGAGAATTGCTTGAACCCGGGAGGCAGAGGTTGCAGTGAGCTGAGATTGTGCCATTATACTTCAATCTGGGCAACAGAGTAAGACTTCATCTCAGAAAAAAAAAAAGGAAAGAAAATGAAATCCTGAGCTTGGAGCTAGAAGCAATATCTAGGCACAAATTTCAGTTGCTAGACTTTTTCCTTATAAATTAAGTCTGGATTTAATTTACAAGGAAGCAATCTGTCTAGGTAGCAAAATACTTTTTCACTCTTTCTTTGTAGGTTTTGTGACTCATGTGATACAGTTTGGGCCAATGAAATATAAGCTGAAATTTGATAGCTATTTCTATGAAAATTTCACATTTCTGATATTGGCTTTACTCTTCCACTTTTTACCTTTTTTTTCTTCTTAATAGCATTGTGTGTGTAAGGATAGAGTTGTAAAAGCCAATTTACTCATTAAAGAAATTCCATACAAATACTTGAGAATGAAAGTCATATGTTAGAGATGATAAAGGGAAATATATAGAAGCATATGACATTGATGACACCATAAAGACACTATTAACACTAAGTTATCTAACTTTGGATTCTGTATTGTAGGAAGAAAACCCACCATTATTTAGATAAAGCACTGTTAATGAAGAAATCTTGGAATTGTAAAAAGAGAAAAAAGTGGGCACGTTATAGTATGTCTGGCCTGTAGTATAGGGGCTATACTATAACTATGTACCTACCATACCTTAGTGTAGTGTGTGGATTGTGCTCTAGGGAGCCAAAGGTTGACTATAGAGAACAATTACTATTTATATTTCTCAGGCTTCTCTCTTTTTGTTTAAAAAAATAGCCTCTTTTAAATTATATTCTTTACTATAATTAGACTGACTGCTCAAAACCCTGAATTAGATATAATTTTAAATGGAAAAGAAAAAAATTTTTCACTCATCACAGCTAGTATCTTCATTATAATTCATAGAAAATGCAATTAATCACAGATATATTGGGGTTCTCTAATGAATTTAAATGTTAACTAGTTGGCTATACTTTTGATCACAAAGCATTTTAAAATAATGATTATACTTTACACATTTCTGTCAAAGGATAAAAACAATGAGTTAATGAAAGGCTATGCAATGCTTAGATTATAAATTATAAATGCCACAATTAGAAACTTGTCTGTGTTTTGAAATAGAAATAAAACTTTATGCCACTAGCTTATAGTCAAAGTTTTTTGGACTGTACATGAAATATATCTAACTTGATCTAACTTAAAACCATAAAAAGAGCATAGAGAAACAGTTTGTGGACTCATACATAGTCATTAATCTCAATGTCTCTTATTCTTGGTTCTGTCACTGGGTCAAATTCAATATCCCCTCTACACACAGTTATAAAAGCACCAAGTTCAAATTCTTAAACTTCTCACAAGTGAGGTTTGTGCCCAAGAACATTTCCCTTTTGAATAAAAGTTGAGCATAGTTCTTAAAAATTATTTTACTTTTCTATTATTGTTGTTAAAAAGCAGTGTTTTTTGACATTAGCAACAAGAAAATGCCTTTAAAAGTAAACATCTTTGCACTCATAGTGTTGGTTAGAATAATTTTGCTCATAATATGATGTAAATAAAATCGAAATTACCTATGCATTAATAAATAAGTTTCACGCCATCATATAATTAAAGTCTATACAGAATTCATAACATTTAAAATAATTATATTTTAATGTAGAAAAGAATACGTTCTTTAATGAAACCAAATTACTGTCAGGAATTGAAATAGAATGCTGACTGCTATAGGTTCTTTTATTTTTGCCATGAATATACTGTACCTATACCATGATTGACTCAGTTCTCCCACCAATTTTATCTATCTAAACCATAAAATCTTTACTAATATAATACATAAAATCATTTTTATTTAATTCAGCAAAAATTCTCATTTACATATTGTGCTCATCTCAATATGCTCATCTTTCTTGTCATTAGCCTAGTAATACATAATGCAAAATGGTGACATTCTCGTAAGGTTAAAAACATATTAAGAATTAGTTTATTCATTCAAATTGTAATCAATTGTGAATTATACCTGGAAAAACATTCTTTTTTTATAATTCTAAAGAAAGTTTACAAAGGTGCTTAGTCCATTTGTGTTGCTACAAAGGAAGACTTGAGTCTGAGTAGTTCATAAGAATAGGTTTATTTGGCTCATGGTCGTGCAGGCTGTACAAAAAGCATGGCACCAGCATCTGCATCTGCTGAAGGCCTCAAGTTGCCCTCAAGTTGCTTCCACTTGTAGGTTAAGGTAAATGGGAGCCACCACAAGGTGAAAGCAGAAACGGGGAGAGAGAGAGAGAGAGAGAGAGAGAGAGAAAGAGAGAGAGAGAGAGAGGTGCCAGGCTCTTTACCAAGTAGCTCTTTTGGGAACTAATAGAATGAGAACTTATTTATTACTATGAGGAAAGCATCAAGCTATTCATCAGAGATCTGTCCCCAGTGACCCAGACTCTTTCCAACAGATCCTATATCCAACATTGGGGATCAAACTTTAGCATGATGTTTGGCAGGGCCAAACAAGCGTAGCAGATGCAAATACAGTCTTGGGACAATTGCTGCCACTTTGACTTAAGAACAATCTAAGGTAATTAAATACGAAAAATTTGGGGGGATGATTACTCTGCACATATATTACAAACATAAATGAAAAGTGAGCACCAAAATTTTATGGGTCATAAAATGATAGTGAATGTGTTAAGTATGGTAAATACTGCAACGTGAGAACATGCAAACTCCATTTCTGGCTTTGATTTTGATGCTGGAATTAGCTGTAAATGTGTACTAACTTGAAAAAATACAGAATAAAACTGTTCTTAGACAAGGTACCAAAAAAAGAAGTAAATAAACAAACAACAAACCAGCACAAGAACATCTCTGATAGAAGCAAACAAGGCAAGCCCTATAATTTCCCCAAACTTCTGACTAGAAGAACTTTCCATGTTGCAGCACATGAAGAAAATTGCATAAAAATGGTTAGGGCAGTTTTATGACTCTTGGGGAAACAAAATAACAAATCTGGGGAACTTACATTGCCTGATTCCATGACTTACTATAAAGCTGCTGCAGTCAGTTGTATGATAGTGGCATAAGGATACATCAACAGATCATAGGAACCAAACACAAAGTTCAGAAATAGATCAAAACACGTGCCTTCAAGTAATTTTTAAAGAACAACTTCATTTGAAGAACACTTTCATTAGCTATAGAATTTTTTAATGAACATTTATTTTATTTCAGCACTTTGAAGATCTTATTCCACTGTCCTCTGGGCTTAATGATCTCTGATAAGTGTGCTGGTATTTAACATGTTTCCCTCTCTGTAATAAGTGTGTATTTTTTCTCTGACTGCTTTCAAGAACTTCAGCAGGCTGAAAATGGTGTCCTTTGGCACAGTTCTCTTTGATTTTATTGTTTTTGGTTTACTAAGCTTCTAGAATTTGTAAATGTGTATCTTTCATTATAGTTTTTAAATTTTCAGACATTTATTCAAAAATACTTTCTGCTCACTCTCTTTCTCTTTTTTTTTTTTTGGAACTTCAATTACTTATATAATTTGCTTTTCAAAAAACCGTCCATAGGTTTCCAAAGATATGATTATTTATTTTATTGATTCCTTCTCTCTTCTTCAAATTGCTGTATTTTCAAACATTTTTCTCTGTCATTATCATTTTGCTACTGAAAATATCAGGTGAATTTATTTTTAGATATTGTGTTTTAATTCTAAAGTTTACATTTGCTTATTTTTATAGTTTACATGTCTTTGCTGAGATTACCTATATTTTTACTCGTAATGAGCATGTTTGCATTTACGTCACTAGACAAAATTAAATAGCTGTTTTGAAGTCTTTGTTTTATAATTTTAGCATTTCTGTTAACTTGGGGTTGGCATCTGTTGATTTGTCTTTTCCCTATGCAATTGACAATCTATTAATTTCTTTTTCTTTTTTTTAAATTGCATTTTAGGTTTTGGGGTACATGTGAAGAACATGTAAGATTGTTGCATAGGTACACACATAGCAGCGTGATTTTTCTGCCTTTGTCCCCATCACCTATATCTGGTATTTCTCCCCATGCTATCTCTCCCCAACTCCCCGCCCCCCACTGTCCCTCCCCTATTTCCCCTCAACAGACCCCAGTGTGTGATGCTCCCTTTCCTGTGTCCATGTGTTCTCATTGTTCAACACCCACCTATGAGTGAGAACATGCAGTGTTTGATTTTGTGTTCTTGCGTCAGTTTGCTGAGAATGATGGTTTCCAGGTTCATCCATGTCCTTACAAAGGACACAAACTCACCGTTTTTTATGGCTGCATGGTATTCCATGGTGTAGATGTGCCACATTTTCCCTGTCCAGTCTATCATCGATGGGCATTTGGGTTGGTTCCAGGTCTTTGCTATTGTAAACTGTGCTGCAATGAACATTGTGTGCATGTGTCCTTATAGTAGAACGATTAATAATCCTTTGGATATATACCCAGTAATGGAATTGCTGAGTCAAATGGAATTTCTATTTCTAGGTCCTTGAGGAATCACCACACTGTCTTCCACAATGGTTGAACTAATTTACACTCCCACCAACAGTGTAAAAGTGTTCCTATTTCTCCACATCCCCTCCAGCATCTGTTGTCTCCAGATTTTTTAAGGATCGCCATTCTTACTGGTGTGAGATGGTATCTCAATATAGTTTTCATTTGCATTTCTCTAATGACCAGTGATGATGAGCATTTTTTCATACGTTTGTTGGCCTCATGTATGTCTTCTTTTGTAAAGTGTCTGTTCATATCCTTTGCTCACTTTTGAATGGGCTTATTTGTTTTATTCTTGTAAATCTGTTTTAGTTCTTTGTAGATTCTGGATATGAGCCCTTTGTCAGATGGGTGGATTGCAAAAATTTTTTCCCATTCTTTTGGTTGCCGATTCACTCTAACGATGGTTCCTTTTGCTGTGCAGAAGCTGTGGAGTTTGATTAGGTCCCATTTGTCTATTTTGGCTTTTGTTGCCAATGCTTTTGGCGTTTTGGTAATGAAGTCCTTGCCTACACCTATGTCCTGAATGGTTTTGCCTAGGTTTTCTTCTAGGGTTTTTATGGTGTTAGGTCTTATGTTTAAGTCTTTAATCCATCTGGAATTAATTTTAGTGTAAGCTGTCAGGAATGGGTCCAGTTTCTGCATTCTGCACATGGCTAGCCAGTTTTCCCAACACCATTTATTAAACAGGGAATCCTTTCCCCTTTGCTTGTTTTTGTCAGGTTTGTCAAAGATCAGATGATTGTAGACGTGTGGCATTGCCTCCAAGGCCTCTGTTCTGTTCCATTGGTCGATATCTCTGTTTTGGTACCAGTACCATGCTGTTTTGATTACTGCAACCTTGTAGTATAGTTTGAAGTTCGGTAGTGTGATGCTTCTCGCCTTGTTCTTTTTGCTTAGAACTGACTTGGCTATGCGGGCTCTCTTTTGGTTCCATATGAAGTTTAAGGTGATTTTTTCCAGTTCTGTGAAGAAGGTCATTGGTAGCTTGATGGGGATAGCGTTGAATCTGTAAATTACTTTGGGCAGTATGGCCATTTTCATGATATTGATTCTTCCTAACCATGAACATGGAATCTTTCTCCATCTATTTGTGTTCTCTCTTATTCCATTGAGCAGTGGTTTGTAGTTCTCCTTGAAGAAGTCCTTTATGTTCCTTGTTAGTTGTATTTCTAGGTATTTTATTCTCTTTGTAGCAATTGTGAATGGCAGTTCATTCTTGATTTAGCTCTCTTGAAGTCTGTTATTAGTGTATATGAATGCTTTTGATTTTTGCACATTGATTTTGTATCCTGAGACTGCTGAAGTTGCTTATCAGTTTCAGGAGATCTTGGGTTGAGACGATGGGGTCTTGTAAATATACAGTCATGTCGTCTGCAAATAGAGACAATTTGACTTGCTCCTTTCTTATCTGAATACTCTTTATTTCTTTTTCTTGCCTGATTGCTCTGGCTAGAACTTCCAATACTATATTGAATAGGAGTGGTGAGAGAGGGCAACCTTGTCTAGTGCCAGATTTCAAAGGGAATGCTTCCAGTTTTTGCCCATTCAGTATGATATTGGCTGTTGGTTTGCCATATATAGCTTTTATTATTTTGAGATACGTTCCATCAATACCTAGTTTATTGAGGGTTTTTAGCATAAAGGGCTATTGAATTTTGTCAAAGGCCTTCTCTGCATCAATTGAAATAATCATGTGGTTTTGTCTTTGGTTCTGTTTATGCGGTGAATTACATTTATAGACTTGCGTATGTTGAACCAGCCTTGCATCTCCAGGATGAAGCCTACTTGATCATGGTGGATAAGCTTTTTGATGTGCTGTTGTAATCGGTTTGCCAGTATTTTATTGAAGATTTTTGCATCTATGTTCATCGTGGATATTGGCTTGAAGTTACCTTCTTTTTCATGTTTGTGACATGTTAAATTTGGAATACAGTTGAAAAGTTCTTATAACTTATGTTTAGAAAGAAAGCATCAAATATGTCCATCTGCAGAACTCTGAACGTTCTTCCTAATTCCTGAATTTAAATGAAATGTGAAGACTGGTAATGTGAGTTTCATGACCAGAAAAGGGGCAGAATTGTGTATTAACTCTATATTGATCAAAATGCCATGCTTCCATTGCTTTGCTGCTGTCTGTGTCCCACCTGGTTTGCAATTTTGCTTGGGTCTTTCTTCTCCTGTCTCAAATCTACACTTTAATATTTGTTGATAGTGCCAATGACTCTCCAGCCAAACATAACCTGTTTCTTGCCAGGCGTTGTTCTGCTATCACAGGCTATGTTCCAGAAAAGCAAATTATTTTTTCAACATCATGAATATAGCTGACTAATCACTTTTCACATCTTCCCTCCTGTCTTCAAAATCACACTCTGGAGGAGAAGATAAAAATACACAGTGAAATTAAATTAAAATAAAAATATTTTAATTTTTCATTGAAAGATTTAAATTGTATATCAATTTCTAGTTTTTCTTTTTCTTCCAAAACAGTTTATATTATGAACCTGAAGAAATAAGCAGCGGGGAATTTGAAAGTTGTTGTTGGGCTTCCTGCTCCATTTTTCTCTTGGAAAGAGTCTTTTCCACAGAAAGTGCTCCATCTAAAAGTAGACCACATTCTTTCAGGGATATTATAGATGAGATCCACGCCCTAATGTAAAGTTGAAAGTGAGGTTTCCAAGGTCACTTTCAGGTGTAAGGCACAATGATATACTCTGCACAATTATCACATCATATTGGAAAGGGGCTATTATTTTTATTTAACCATATATTTTAGAAATAATAAGCCCTTTGGATACATAGACACTATTTAGAGAACGATACACTTTTTTGGACTATTCTAAAATTCAAAAAATTAAAGATAATAAGGGGCTGATTTATTGCTTTACTACACAAGAGGTTTGCCTTTAACCTAACAGAGGGTCCACACAGAAAAATCATTTTGCAGGGGAAGAAGCCAGAAGGAAAATTAGTCCTGTAATGAAAAGAAACCCATTATGGCTGACTTGATGATATTAATGGCATTTTCCTTCTGCTACAGTATTATAAAACCTAAATATTTTAATGACACTCATTTCCTCACCTGGAGGAGAAAGATTACATTGCTGTAAGCCTTTTGTAAATTTTAGGGCATATGTTATGTAGCAATCTTATTCTCTTAAACTTTACTGAGTTTTGGGAGCTTCATTCCTATTCCTGTGATCAGAAGCTGTGAAGTGAGAGTCACTCCAGGCTCCAGACCCGTCTGCCAACCACTGGCCTTCATGATAGTTCATTCTGCCAAGTGGACAGAGACTGATTATATTCTGGCTTCCAATTTCTGAGACCTGCACTGTAGGTTAGACTGACCCATAAAGTTGACTTTGTGTATACAGTACCCTGAAATGGCATAATCAACACATTCTACTTCCTGCACATGGCAGCAGAAGAAAAGAACATGCTTCCTTAATTGATCTGCTGAAACCTTGGTCCACAGGGAAATAAATCTTTCAAACTTTGAGTTATAAGAACTGTAGTTTTCCTAGGGCACTCAGGACATTTTAATTTGCTTTTCTGTAAAGCCAAACATTAGTTTTCAATACACCCATATATTCAGGAATACTAGAAATTATTCTTACACACCTAATATTTTGATAATTATTACTTTTTCTAGTATTAGATTATCTCACTTTGCATGCCCAGAACCAATAATGATATCATTCAGAAAAATAGTAAAAGTAGATAAAATTAAGGATGTATATCCAGGTTTCCTATAACCCAACATACCTATTACTCAACCATTTCAATACTCTGAAGGGTAACTTAGAATCAAATTGTCAATAAAATTAAAAAGATGCCTGTGGCAGATTAAATTATTGCTTTAGTTCTTCATCACACTCTATATTCATTTCCTTTGGTAAATCATTTTACAAGTTCCTCAACAATAACTGAGATACACTCTTCTCCTCCTTTGGAACTGGCAATTTGATTTGGTTTAGCCAAATGAATGTGAGTGAATGTGACATGACTAAAGGCAACAAAAGCATGGCAAGAATGGACTTGTTCCCTTGTACTTTTGCCATCATCCAAAGAACATGCAGCCAGCCCTCTGGTCTAAGGAGATGAGATGCGCCTGGAGTAGAACTACGTGGCTGATGCGAAGACCTGCAGCTTGAGTATTATTACTCAAGCGGAATTTATTTCAGCCTCAGTAGCTGATCCTTAACTGAAAGAAACTCATGAGCAAGCTTAGCTAAAATCAGGAAAGTGGTCCAGCTAATTTTCAGTCATAGATAGAATAGCTATGATTTATGAAAAAAATACCTTTTTTCTATGAGTTTGTAATATTTTGTTACATAGACTGTTTTATCGATACAGTATGTATTTGATTAAATCAATCGCCACAAGTTCACATTAACTAAAGTGCATGTCTTTAACTCAGAGTGGATATTCATTTTCTTGTTTCATTTTGTTCTGTTTGAGATGGAGTCTCACTCTGTTGCCTCGGCTGGAATGCAGTGGACTGATCGGCTCACTGCAACCTTCACCTCCCACATTCAAGTGATTCTTCTACCCTCCCAAGTAGCTGGGATTTCAGGCACGTGCCACCACATCCAGCTAATTTTTGTATTTTTTGTAAAGATGGGGTTTCACCATATTGGCCAGGCTGGTCTGGAATTCCTGACCTGAGCTGATCTGCCCACCTCGGCCTCCCAAAGTGCTGGGATTACAGGTGTGAGCCATCATGCTGGGCCCAGAGTGGGCATGCTTAATGCCCTTTTCAGAAACTCAATTATTCTAATCACCATAATTCTAAAAATGTGATCATAAAATAAAACTGTAACATTTTCAATGCATGAAAAATACATTCTCAATTGTTCAGGAAATTAAAATCCCCAAAAACACTTATTTTTTTTCTCCAGTTAGATTGTTAACAGTCCAGCATAAAATAATTAAAACATTTGGGGAAAGTTGATTTAATTAAAATCCTATAAAATCTTGATTAAGATTGTAAGTAATAGTGACATATATTTATACAGAACACCTCAATTGAAAAATAGTTCCACATATAACATTTTATATCAATTCTTACAAGATCCAGTGTGGCACGGGAAGGAAGGTATGCTTATCTGAGCTGATGGGGATCTCAAGGACATGCGTTAATTTAGATACATATTTTTTAAAGTGGACAGATTTTGGTGTTGACTATCAAAAGAAAGTGTTTCAAACTTCAGAAATTCCACGTTTGTAGTTACAAAAAAGTAATTGTGGCTTATTGATTTTACGTTTCAAAAAATAAACTTTTTATTCCTACCTGACAACATCTACTTTACAAAGCCTAATTATCATCTATGTATTCTCACTGGGAAGAATTGGAGTTTGAAGCTCAATACTATGTTCTTAGTACCATGGAAAGACCACCCTTGGATAGAATTGCTGAAATCAGTCTGCATGAAAACAGAATGAATCACCACAAATTAATAAATGCTCCTCAGTATGAAAGCAAGTTTGCAACTGTCAGAAAAACTTTTTTCAAAAGATTCTATTTGTTAACCTGGAGATATTTTTTTTTCCATCTGATCAAGTTGTATCTATTTATGAATATTCTGCTTCACATAAATTGCTGTGATTATCTCCCCAACCCTATTCCATGTAATCATTGCTAAGCTCATTCGTAATCACATGCTTTCCGTTTATGATATTCTCTGCTCTTCCTGGCTGTTAATGATCATCTTTAGGCCATTCCCCTGAAATTGAGGGACACTTCAGGAACCTTGCATGATTATTTTCTTCCCATGTTCACACTGCCTTCTCTCATTACCAGTTGAATAACTTCTTTGTTCTATGTTTATATCTACAAAGAATGGCTTGAGCAAATATCTAAGAAGAAACATTCAGGTAGGTAAAAGTTAAAATAAAATGATATTTGTGTCAATGAAGAAAAACAGAGTTAAGTAGAAGTGCCAAATGTTTAAAGTAGGACTACTGATTCTGATGGATGACTGAGATTGATGGACAGTCTTAACCAAACTTATTTCAATAATTGTAAATATATATATATATATATATATACACACATATATAAATTTATATATATATATCTTTGATTCATTAATCTGATGTGTTAATGAATAAATACATGTGTTTATCATCTGAGGATCTTTTAAAATGAAAAAGGTCTCTACTTGTTATTCCTGAATATATTCTTTAAATTAGGAATGCCAGTACTCTGAAATTCAGCCTTGTTATGATGTATATTAAGTATCATTCAAAATATATTTACTTAAATTTTCTATGGACTAGGTATGTCCGTAGGTTCTAAAGGGATAGAGGTGAACATGTATCTGTTCCCTTACGGAGCTTACATTCTAGTGACGGGCATAAATAATGAACAATAATTATATTAATGCTTAGTTACAGTTGTGGGAAATGCTTTATAAAGGAAAAGGCAAGGCTCAATGAAAGTATGTTACAGAACCCTATTTAGTGAAGGAGGGCAGAGAGAAAGTAACATTTAGTTGAAATGAAACTTCAAAGACAGAGTTAACTAAGTGAAGAATTCTAGTGCACACTTTTCAAACAGAGAAAACAGCAGTAGTACCCCTTTTTCCTTGTTTTGCTTTCCACAGTTTCAGTTACCTGCAATCAACCACGATCCGAAAATGTTAAGCGGAAAATTCCAGAAATGAGAAATTCATCAGTTTTAAATTGCTAGATGTGCTAAGCAGCATGATGAACTCTTGTGCCCGAATTTTCTGACCCATCCAGGACACGAAACCTCCCTTTATCCAGTGCTCTCCATACTGTGTACACTACCCTCCCACTAGTTACTTGCTAGCCCTCCTAGTTTTCAGATTGAAATATGTGGTTTGGTACCATCTGTGGTTTCAGGCACCCGCTGGGAGTCTTGGAACATATCTCCTGAGAATAAGGAGAGACTATCAAACAAGAATATCCCGAGGTAATTAGGAAAATGACAAATATCAGTTTCCTAGAAACATGGTAGCAAAGTGCCACAAACTGTGTGGTTTCAAACAACGGAAACTGATTTTTTTAAAGTTCTGATGAGATGGAGAAGCAGGTTAACTCTAGACTTGGTTAGGACGGCAAAAAAAAATTGTGCATGCATGGTAGAAATGTAAGGGCTACGCCTAAAGTAATAGAAGTAGAAAGTTGAAGAAAGACATTTCAGATAATTTTACCAATCTAATGGCTATTAGTAAAGAAAAAGAAAACAAATAATAAGCATAATAAATATGAAACCTTAATAATTTGATGGAAGTAAATCTACATATATCATAAGCCACATGAATGTTATTCTTGCATATTTAAAGACTGGAAATCTCCAGATAATATTATTTTCAAACGTTTCACACTGGTTAGTATTACAGAAGTAAAATATGTCTTGGTATTTGAAGATGAATTGGAAGAAAGAAAAAGTATAAAGGGCAAGAAAATTTAGGAGACCATTCAGGTATTGATGGTAGGAAGAGAAACGGAGTAAAACAGGTATTTTAAGAGATACTTAGAAAGTAGGTATACTGGTTTATTATATAATCCAAGGATCTGAAGTGCATATATTTCTAAATCTTCTGAAGTGGCCATCACCATTCAGCTTTTAAAATAACTGACTATAAGTTCCATCCCCCAAACTGAGAAATCCAGTTCCCTTTTTTCTGCTTGTGGCTATCTCCCAAGAGTCCTACGCAACTGATAAGTGTTTTCGTGATCTGATACTTATGTTCTGTCTCTTCTGAATTATTAGTGTTGATTATATATTTCATGCCCTGTGACTTTCTGTCCCACCTCACCCCAAATGTGCCATAAATTTCATTTCTTTATTTTTAGTAACCAATAATCATGAAGAATTTTAGTACATCAAAATTTTATTTGAAGTTGGAAGTCACAAATGAGTGTCACAAAATAGCATGAAATTTAAAATGTTAGTCATCCTTAATAAGACTTTCTTAGCTATAAAACAACTAGAATATGACAGAGGAGAAAAACTTAATTACCTTGAGTATAACTATATTTTTTTAGATATTACAACATCAAAGCCATGATTTATGACAGAAATAATTGTTAAGCTGGATTTCATTGAAATTAAAAATTTCAGGCCAGGCATGGTGGTTCGTGCCTGTAATCCCAGTACTTCGGGAGGCTGAGGCAGGCAAATCGCTTGATGTCAGGGGTTCAAGACCAGCCAGGCCAACATGACAAAACCTCATCTTTATGAAAAATACAAAAATTAGGCAGCCATCATGTCACATGCCTGTAATCCCAGCTACTCAGGAGGCTGAGGCAGGAGGATCGCTTGAATGAGGTGGAGGTTGCAGTCACCCAATATTGCTCCACTGCACTCCAGCCTGGGCAACAGAGAGATCTGTCTCAATTTCAAAAGAAAAGTTAAAAATTTCTTCTCAAAGACAATGTCAAGAGAATGAAAAGAAAAGCAGCAGGTTAAAAGAAAATATTTGCAGAAGATTTATCTGATAAAGAACTATCATCCAAAATATATAAGGACTATTAAAGTTCAAGTTCAATAATAAGAAAACAAGGAACCTGACTTGAAAATGACCAAAATCCCTTAACAGACACCTGACATCATAAGAAGATATACAAATGGCAAATAAAATATACCTTATATTAAGGAAGATATACAGATGGCAAATAAACATATTATAAAGTGTCCACATCATATGTCATCAGGGAATTGCAAATTTAAACAACATAATCCCATTACACACCTATTTGAATGACCTAATTACAGGATTTCTTCTAGCTTTAGTCTTTGACTTTACCTTATAATTTTTACATTTTTAACTTATCCTTATCTTTTGAAGTTTGTGTAAAATTCAACCACTTTATGGTTTCTGTAATAGATGTAGAAGCTCCAAAGACTGAGATATGTCCTCAGGTAAAACAAAATACCACAATAGGGGTACCGTTAATTAGGAAGTGGGTAATTTTAGCTAATAGAGTATAGATGGATGGCAGAAAAACTGTATTTCAAGAAGCAGAAAAGAAACTACTTCGTTGAGGACTTTCTAGGTTTCCATAATGATGAAAATACTTTGAAAATCACTTCATGTTCTCAATAACCAATTATATCCAATTTACAAATGACTTAACTGGAGTTTCAAGAAGACTAACTTCTCCTGGATTGTGCACCTAGTAAAAATATACACAAGTCCAGCTGATTCTAATTTCTCAGTCCTTCACATTACATACGCTCATTGAAATAGTGGGCCAGGCCATAGCAGGTAGTACCTTGGAACTTATCATTATTTGAGCAGAAATGGGAATACCAATGTGCCAACTGTAGGAAAATGACATTCTTCATAAAATATATATTTGAAGTAAAATGAAGTCTGTTCACTCTTTCAAGGCAGTTACAAAAGGAAGTTGAGGGGCTTTAAATTGACATGATACTTAAGATACTTTCACACTAAGAGGGAAAAATACAGAGAGGGCACCTTCTAGCAACTCCTTTTTACTCTCACCAAAGTTCAAATATTTAAATCTCTTCCACTAATGTTGATAAAAAATGTATTTCTACCTCGTGAAGTAACTGCTAATTGACATCTAATTACCTTGAAAATATATTCAAATATATTCCTGGGGAATATATGCCCATTTCATGAAATCACTGGGCTTGTTAATGAATTTTTGCTTTGAATTCTAAGCTAATACTATTATGCTCTTTAAGCTTTCCACTACTCTGTAAACACTTTAGTTGGTCACAGAGTATTTATACAGTATATGCCAAACTTAATTCAACTAAGAGCCTGTATTTGTTTTCCAGTGTTTTGAAAACTGCATAAATTTTGATGATTGACAGAGACTGAAAAATAAATATTTTTACTTTTGAATAACACACACCCATAATTTAAATAGAGTAAAGGGGTTTTGGTTATTTGTTTTTCAAAGTGCATTCACTATTAGAAAGTAATCCTAGAAAAAACAACTTTTAATGTTCATTTGATTTTAAGATTTCTCAGGAAAGAGAAACTTTAAAATACTAGTGACTTGTATTAATACTCTAATGGTTTTCTTTAACATTATCAATGCTTTTCTTCCTGACCTAATAAACTCAGCAGGTTACCAGTGCAAGTTCAATGCTTTTCTGACATTACCATATGGGTTAACTTGTCAAACAACATATGCTCCTTAAGATATTCAGTTATATGTTTCAGATCTTATTCACATGTGTATCTGTATGATTATGCAATCTTACCTCTATATTATATGATTCTTAATCAAATTTTTAGGTAATTTGATTATTACAAATAGCCTTTATCTTCAGCATATTCTGCTTATAAAACATTTTAAGTAATTTAGTAGCTTTCTTAATTGATTTTTTTTTCATTGGAAAGCAGATGCCAAAATTTTTAGTAAAGGTTTAAAAATAATCCACACAAGGTAGATAGTGAAAACCACATAGAATTTAGGAAAAACAATAAGACTGCCAAAAATAATGAAGAATACCAAATATTATGATAGAAAATCTTGAAAAGAATTATCTACCTATGATAGAAACACTCAGAAAAAATAAATCACATTTCATTACATTAAAAGGTACTCTAATAATTTTTATTTTAGTCATGAAGTTGACTATTTTGCTCAATCACAGTATGTCCCCGTACTTTAGGGCTCTGGTCACTGCCCCAGATTCTCTCATTACATGACCTTTTTTTTTCTTTTTATCTTTGTCTTTGCCTCTTCTTCTCCTTCTCTTTTTTAATGTTGTTGCTGATGTATTCTCTGAGTTGGATGTAGGAATTAGGGAAAAATTGCTTCTAGGAACTCATCATTACTTTTTGAATCGGGTTAGCCAAAAATGAACGTTATTAACTGACTCATTTTTAAAACATGATATAAAAAGGGCACTCCATTAAAGGGAAAGCAGGGAAATAAAAAGATCCATCCTTCAAATTACACAATCTTTTACTCTTGCTTGTGAATTGGAACAATCCAGGATGGACATAACTGACAAGTGGAGGTACCATTAGTTACCCCTTTCAGATAATGACTTCACTCAGTGAAGAAGCAGAAATTGAATTTAAGGCCATAAAAATGGTGTGCATCTGTGTTTTTGACAATCCTAGTCATCAAAATGAAGAAACAGTATATGATGACTTTTGTGTTGATTTCATAAATACAATTTTTGTAATGAAAGTTTAAGAAGCAAAATTATGAAAAACAACATATAAAATAAAAAAGTATAGTTTTATAAATTGAGAACAACTGTTTCAGGGTACAAAATGTCTCTTGCTCCCATAAATGAAAATTAGATTAAATTAAATCATATTGTATGAAAAGATGAAGGCAAAGATAGTTAAAAAAAATTGAATTCCTATAGAGGCACATTGGTGGAATATTCGTGGATGTTGTGTTTCCTGGTAAATATTATGGTGAATTACAGAGAGCTTCATTTAATATCAATCTGGAAAGCCAACCCTTTTCAAAAAATTGGTTGTTTTATATTTATACATTTCTTTCATATTCTTTTATAATGGAGATATCTCATATTCTCTAGTTTTCTTAATGGTAACTTTGAAAAGAAGAATCTAAAATGTTTTCTTATGAACATTAGCACTGACATAGTTTGAAGTTTTTTTATGTACTGAATTGGCAAATAGCTGTTTATTCCTTTACTGAATAATAATGACAAACTCTGAACAGATACTCTAAGAAATCTCAACTGGCCTCTCTTTATTAACTGATTAGTACTTCAGAATGATACTAGACTTTTTTATTTCTCGTAGTTTTATATTTTTATGACTTGAGTGGGTAAGAGAATTCTGGCTTAAGTCTCTTCTGAAATACATTTGATTGTTAGTCTCAGCAAGGGTGGAAAGGTACTGAGGTTCTATGGTCTTGTTTTCTGTTTTTGTGCAAGGAATGGAAGACAAAGAATACAGTCTGCTTACTTGAAATCGTAAGACTTCTTCTTTGTAGTTAATTTCATGCTTATAGGGCTGTGTTTTCTTTTAAGTAGAGGGTCACACAAATAATAAAATCACTCCCCGTAGATTTTCAGACCTCTAGTAAATGAATGAAGACTAGTACAGGAAATTCTCACTGTAAGACAAAACAAGTAAAAATATAACATTAATAGATACTTACATAGAGTCTCCTCTTAAAGTTGTTTTTTTAAACAAGACTCAATAAAGAGAGAGAGGTATTTAGCTATATTCTATTTTAACCCATTACTTCATTTTAGGAAACAATGTATTTGGACTTAATATTTAAATATTATTAATACATGAAGTTTTAATGTAGTTTAATGTAGTTTAACATGACTACTTATTAAGACTACATAATAAGAGAACTAGGTGCTATTTTTCATTATCTCATCTTTGAATACTTCTGAGTAAGCCATGCTGAGTTTCACCACTGGGTAACTCCTCGAGACCGCAATGATAATATGACATCTAGTCAGAGACCATCTGAAGCAAGAGTATGTGCTTTCTAACCCTGAGCAATGTCAGTGAAAATTTCCCTTGTAATTTCTATTTCCTGGCCTTATTAGAGAGAATGTTTCTTAATGGATAGTGTAGAACACATGATCCAAAGTTCAAATTGAGTACAATTTCCCATATAGTGCTGCATATGTAGTACTTTATTCAAACTTTGGGCATTTTATTTTATTTTATTTTAAGACAGGATCTTGCTCTGTCACCCAGGCTGGAGTGCAGTGGAACAATCTTGGTTCACTGCAATCTCCGCCTCCCAGGTTCAAGTGATTCTCTTGTCACACTCTCCTGAGTAGCCAGGACTAAAAAAGCATGCCACCTGCCTGGCTAATTTTTTATTTTTTATTTTTGGTAGAGACAGGGTTTCATCATATTGGTCAAGCTGGTCTTGAACTCCTGACCTCAAGTGATCCACCTGCCTTGGCCTCCTAAAGTGCTGGGATTACAGGTGTGAGCTACTGGGCCCGAATGGGGCATCTTATTTTCATTTATGGCTTATAAAACTATTTAGAGCATATATTTAATATATTATTGTGTAGTAAATAACACAGCAGGTTACATTTGCCTTTCCTAGATAAAACTAAATAGTTTTAGATGGAACCATTTAGAAATAAAGTCAACATAATTAGGCTGTCAGTACTGACTTGTGATGGTATGAAACAATGTAGAAGATATCATTTTAGAGTTATAAAATCTCATGGCCAACAAGGAAAAAGTCACAGATAAAGACTCTACAAAGGGATTAATGGATTTACCTTATATTACACATATGAGGTTGAACAAGATTTAAGTAGTCATTGTTAATGAGTACCTTGCATCATTATTCTCTTCTTTCTCTAGTAACTCGGAATAAGAAAGCATTCTTTGTATCTGCAGTAAGACTCTACCTGTGAGATCATTTCTCCTGGCCCTAAGACCGCTAGTAATAGGGTCTCAAAAATAAAGTATACATGTACCTAATTGCAAAGACAATTCTACTCCACTAAGATTCATACTAACCTGAGGTAATGTGATGAAATTGCTGCTGGTGAATACAAACTGAACTATGAAGTCCTGAAGCTAGTACTATATCAGAGAGATATTATCATTTTGAAAGAGGACCAAAAAAAGTTATAAAATAAATGAAATAAATTGTAAATATTTACTAGGGTTTAGAAATAGTTCCATTTCTATATTAATTTTACACTTGGTTTGCACACCCTGAATATATTTTACAGTAAAAACTTTAATTGGCATGATAGATGATGACTATGTAAGCCAAATGTCGAGTGATGTGTAAGAACTAGATTCATAAATCAAGCAGCCCAGTGTGTGTGTTCTGCTGTACTAACTTCCACAGTTACCAGAATAATTTTAAAACTGTTAAGATTTTCACTTTCTATAAAATCTCTGTGAAAGGGTCTTAAAAACTGAGCCAATGTAAAATCATTACATTGGTATATATACAAATATAATACATTACATTGTATTAGTGTCATTTTCCTTATTGTTTTCTTTTCCTTAATGCTGCTCAGCTAGTGAAGAAGAAAAATATAAATAATTCTCTGTTTCTTAGACTTTAGTTTTAGATTTTAAAAATATAAAATCTTGTAAGAAACTATTAGCTAACTATGAGGTAAAGGAAAAGCAAATTTAGTTTTTGAAACAGCAGTTTAAAATCTAACATGCTAAGCACAACAAAAGCATAATTAAGTTGCCTAATAGATACCTTTTTTTTCTTTACCCCAAACCAGTATGCTAGATATTTTTCATTTGCTCCTCAAGATCCATGCTCCTCTTTGCTTTATCTGCTGTGTTTCCTGGGAAACAATCTATATGGAATAAACTAACAGACCCTTTGACTTACAGTTTGGGTTAATCAATGGGAAAACCATGAGACATTGGAGGGAGGAATCAGAGTGAGGTTAAGCCCTTTATCCCCTCTGTCTCCCTGCAGAATCGTTGCAGGCTGGCTATGGCCCTCAGCTGAAGGTCACAGCAAAAGTCAGACAGCTCCCTCTTACCTAGTGCTCATAATTATCCCTATTCCAGTATTTAAGTGAGATAATAATGACTCCCAGTTCATTTAGCCTCTGAAGTACTAACTACAATAGTCCTCGCATTTTCCATAAAGGCAATGTATACCTTAAAAAGAGTCCCTTTAAAAAATATTCTCAAATGTATGTATGATATTAATTTCTCACAAAGGTCATTGCTGATATCCAAGTGATGGTATCCAGATATCTGGTGGCTGAACAACCACTCTTATCACCAAATATAGAAATATTTAGTATATCTACTCAAAATTCAGTCTATATGGCATATAACCTGAGATTCTTTATGCAAAAATTATTCTTTAGGAAACTCCATACAGAGCTGGGTGCAGCAACATGTACCTGTTGCTATACCCAGAGGCTTAAGAGGTTGGATCACTTTAACCCAGGAGTTCAAGACCAGCCTGGGCAATAAAACAAGGTCTTGCCCCCAACTCCCTTAAAGAAAACCCATATAATCTTGGGAAAAAGAAGCAAAAATTAAGAATAATCCTTTCTAGGATTTAAATGACCTATTATCTCCTCAGTTTCCAGAGACTCCCAAATTACTATTAGACTCTTCATGTTTACAAGAACTTTATTCAATGACACAAATGAAGTTTGGCAAAAGGAAGTTTCATTATGTAGACTTTTGAATTTTCAAATGAAAATTCATTTTGGTTCTTATCCAGTTAACTTTGCAAAGTCATAAAATACTTGGCCATTATCAGATTTCACTAGAATTTGAACTTTGCGAAATCAAACATTTGCTCTAAACTTGTATTATTTCCTTTTCAACAGCTAGGGTTAAATATAATTTTCACATCTTTTTATCTTTATATTAGTCATATCTTTATCTGAAAAAATAATTAAAAAAAAAAACAATTTATGCTGGGTGTGGTGGTTCATGCTGCAATCTCAAAGGAGGCTAAGGTGAGAAATCACTTAAGTCAGAAGTTGGAGATTAGCCTGGGAAATACATGTATCCAACAACAACTAAAAAAAATCTAAAAAATAAGCCTGGTGTGATGACAGTCACCTGCAGTTCCAAATGCTTGGGAGGCTGAGGAGGGAGGATCCCACTATCTCAGGAGTTCAAGGCTACAGTGAGCTATGATTGTGCCACTGAACTCCAGCCTGGGCAACAAGAGCGAGATTCTGTCTCAATCAATGAACAAAAACAATTTTTTCCTGAAGATTGCTTTTAATTGATGTCACTGTGTTTATATAACTGTGCACATATGACTTAACTGTACCTGGTTAGTGCTAGCCTGAGGATAAAACAGATAAGTTACACATTAGCTTGGCTTCCAAGAAATTCACAAATCAAGTGCAGTGGTGACTATGTAAAAAATATGATATAAAAATACTAAGTCTATAATGAAGATACAAAAAATATGTGTTGTGAAAACCCATCATATGAAGCTAATAACTGAAAAGATTAACAAATTTCTACAACTCTTATTCAGTAAAGAATTGTAAATCTGTAGCCTAAATTGCAAGGTTTTTGAAATATCCAAGATCATCAATTGCATTGTTCCTGAACTTGCTTACTCTTAGAGGATAGTTATTTGTGAAAACTGAGAACAATCAACTAATCTTAGCACCCACGTAACATATAAAACATCTGCTCCCTGACAGAATAATTATTTCATAATCACACTTTGAGACAGACCTTCATGCTAACAAGAAATAAAGCTGTCTTTTTTTTCACACCTGTTTTCTGGTGGCTGCACTCTGAAAACCTTAAGATACTTCTTTGTGATGTCAGCAAGGCTTTCACAGAGCTGATATACTTTATCCAAATATTGCAGAATTTCAGGTGAAGTGATTTGTGCTTAATAGTAGTGGAAAATGTGGGAGCAAAGTATTCTCTATGTGTTCTGTGCAAATGCTTCGAACTGCAGAAGGAAAAACAATGCAGTATATTCAGCAAGGATCTCTGACTGGCTGCAATATACTTGTCCATATGTGTAAAGTCATGGAAAAAGAAGATGTGCAAGGTAGGTGTGTAAATAAACAAACAAAAAAAAAATCAAGAAATTCTGAGAAATATAGTTTTTTTTTGTTTTTTGTTTTGTTTTGTTTTGTTTTGTTTTTTAAATAAAAATCACCTGAGAACCAGGAGAAGTCTATAAAGGAACAGAAGGATATAGTCAGATTTGGTTTGTGGAAGGTAACTTGAGCAGTATTGCGGAGCAAAGGAGAGTGGGACAAGACCAATGACAGTGAGAACATGCTGGAGATGATTGCCATACTATAGGCAAGTGGTTCTGAACCTGGAGTGACTTGGTGCCCGGAGAACATCTGCCAAGGCTTGAAAATGGCTGAAGGGAGTGTTTGCTGTTGGTATCTAGAAGCTAAGCACACTGCTGAACACCCTGCATTTTATAGCACAGCACCCAACCACAAATAATAATAATTATAGTGACAAAAATGTCAGTGCTGCCTAGATTGAGAAAACCTGCTTTCAGTAGGGAGGTAATATGTGATATCATACTGAAGGTTTTATTTGTGTTTCAATAATGACTATGAGTATCCTTTCATGTGCAGTAAATAAAGAGTATTGAGCATCTTTTCAACTTTTCATTGCATCCATATGTCTTCTGTGGGGAAGTGTCTGTTTAAATCATTTGTGCATTTTAAAAATTGGGTTATTTTCTTACCATTGCATTTTAGAGTTCTTTATGTATTTGAAATGCCAGACCTTTATCAGATATATGTTTTGATAAGATATATCACATATTTTATATTGATATATCAGACATTTATATAAAATATTTGATATTTTATATTGATATATCAGATAAATCAAATATTTTCTCCTAGTCAGATTCTTGTGTTTTTACTCTCTTAACCATGTCATTGGAAGAGCAGAAGCTTTTATTTTTAATGAAGTCTAATTTTCTACCTTTTCCCTTTATGAACTGTACATTTTGTGTTATATCCAGAAAATCTGTGACTAATTCAAGATTTAAAAGATCTTCTCCTAGGCTGTTTTATATTTTTAGGGTTTATCTTTAAATGGCTGATACATTTTGAATTAATGTTTCCATATGCTACAAGGTATGGACTGACGTTCATTTTGTATGCAGATATCAATTGTTCTAGAAAAAAATATTGTTGAAAAGAGTACTCTTTTTTTCACAGAGTGCCATACAATTTTGTGAAAAAAATCAATCGATCATATCTACATGGGTTTATTTCTGGACCTTCTATTGTGTTGTTGATTTGTTTATTTTATGCCAACAACACATTGTCTTGATCATATGGCATTGTAAACCTTAATTATTAACCACAATAGACAGTGAAACTTCTCCAGCCTTATTCTTCTCCTGCAAGGTTATTTGGCTCTTCTAGGACCTTTGTATTTCCATATGAATTTTAGAACCAGCTTGTCAATTTTGATAAAAAGTCTGCCAAGATTTTGAATGGGATTAAATTGGTTTATAAATCAGTATTAGATAAATTGTTATCTTTAAAATACTGAGTCTTCTGACCCAAGAGTATAGTATATCTCTTCATTTACTAAAATCTTTAAATTCTCCCAAGAAAGCTTTGTAAATTTTAGTATACAGGTCTTGCCTCTTTTTGTTAGATTTGGCTCTTCATAGTTTTGTTGCTATTTTAATAAGTTCTTAAGATTGCAATTGTCAATTGTTGTTTGCTTTTATAATGAAATACAAGTTATTTTTGCCTCTGGCATCTCTGATAAACTCAGATACTAATTGTAGAAACTGTTTTGGAGATTTCTTAGGATGCTGGACATAATCATTCTGTCTGGAAAGAAAAATAGTGTTAGCACTTTCTTTCCAATCTGGGTACTCTTCCTTTCTTGACTCATTGCATTGGACTGAATGTATAAATTGTTATTTACTTTCCAAAACTAGGGACTTTTCCTTATATATTTCTGTTACGCTAGATTGTATTCTGAAGAGATCATACTTTTTATGACATGAATCATTTCATATTTATTAAGACTTGTTTTACGGTCCAGAATATGGACTATATTGTTAAAAATTTCATGTGTACTTGAAACTTCCTTTACTTATTAACTTTTAGTAGACATATTCTATCATGGCGAAAGAAGTGTGATTGTAATTGTTTATTTGTCTTTTATTCCTTATAATTCAATCAGCTTTTTCCTCATATACTTAGAAACTGTTATTAGCATATAAACACAGGATTATTATATTATTTTGAAGAACTGAGCTATCATAAAATGACTTAGTTTATTCCTAATAGTACTATTCTTTTCTCTGAAATCTGCATTTTCTTATATTAATTTAGGCACTATAACTTTATTTTGATTATAGGTGGCATGATATATTATTTTCCATGCTTTTACTTGTGATTTATTTGTGTCTTTGTATTTAAAGGTTTTTGTTTTTGTTTTTTCTCTCTCCTTGGTTCTTCCTTTCTAAATCAAACCTGATAACCTCTGACTTTTGAGTGGGATGTTTAGACCATTTATAATTACTGTTATTAATGTCAAAATTAAAGCTTCCAACTGCTTCTGGTTTTCCATGTATCATATCTGTTCTTTGCTTTATGTTTCATTTTCATTAATTAGCAATTTTCATTACTTTTTTTACTCCTTTGTTGGCTTAAGTATAAACGTTTTTGTTGTTATTGTAGTATTTGCTGTAGAGTTTGAGGTTTATCTGCTTAACTTTTGCATTCTACTTCATTTAATATTATGCCACTTCACATAGAGTATTAAAAAGTTTATTTTTATTTCTAGTTCCTCGAACTCAGTGCTGTTGTCATACATATTACTTTTATACTTATTATAAACATAATTCATTTTTATTATTTTTTCTTTGGACCGTTGAAAGTAATTTAAAAGATTTAAATGCCATAAGAAAAAAAAATTTGTCTATAGATGTAGTTACCATTTCTGTTGCACTTCATTTCTTTGAGTAGTTCCAGATTTTCATCTGGTATAATTTTTCTTCTGCCTGAAGGGCTTTCTTGGATTTCAGGTCAGCTGGTGATAAAATCTTTTATCTTTTGTATATCTAGGAAGCCTATTTCTTTTTTGTTTCCAAAGACATTTTGACCAGTTAGATAATTCCAGGTTGATAATACTGTAAAAATGTTACTCTGCAATATTCTCACTTGCTTTGTTTGATCAAGTAATCCACAGTCATGTTTACTGTTGTTGTGTATATAACATGTCTTTTTCTTCTAGTTGTTTTTAACATTTTCTCTTCATTGGTCTTTTTAATTAATTGGATTATGATGTTCCTTGGTATAGTTTTCTTTCTATTTCTTGTGTTTTGGGTATTTTCATCATATTTGGGAAATTTCTGGGCATTGCTTATTCAAATATTTAGATTTGTTCTCTCTTCATTCTTCTTCAGGAACTTTAATTACACGTACATTTGATTCTATTTAATTGCCCAAGTCTCTGTCCATTTTTTCAGCCTTTTTTTCTTTCTGCATTTTATTTTGGTTGGTTTCAATTGCTAAATCTTCAAGTTCAACAATTTCTTCCTCTGAAATGTCTCATCCACCATTAAATGTGTTTAGTGTATTTTTCATCTCAGAACCTTTTAATTTTTATCTCTAAAAGTTTAATTTGGGTTATTTTTATATCTAACATGTTTCTACTTATCATATTCCACATTTCATGTAACTTCTTGAAAATATGTAGTATAACTATAATGACTGTTTTAAAATCATTGTCTGAATTCTATCACCTGTATCATAGGTAGTTTTGATTAATTAAAATTTCATGTCATTATGTACTCTATTTTTCAGCTTCCTTGAATGTTTAGTAACTTGTTACTGAATGCCAGATATTGATATTTTTACTTTGCTGGGTTCTATGTTTTATTTCCACAAATTTCTTGTAATTTTTTCTGGAATGTACACAAAGTAAATATATATATATATATATATATATATATATATATATGTCTGTCTACACACACACACACACATATACATACATTTACACCTACATATACTTTCATATATATATATATATATATATATATACATATATACATATAAAATGTCATATATATATGTGTGTGTGTGTATAGTAAATTTACTTGGAAAAAATATAATTTGGTTCTTTCAGATCTTGTTTGTAGGCTTTGTTTTGAAAAACTAGAGATGTGTTTACAACCTAGGTCAGTGGTTCTCAATTAAAAGTGGTTTTGTCCCCTAGGGGATATTTGTCAGTATCAGGAGACATATCTGTCACTACCCTGTAATGGTGGAAAACTCAGAATGCCTCTAGCATCTAGTAGGTAAAGAAGAGCAATGGTGCTAAACATCCTACAATGAACAGAACATCTCCCCTATTTCGATGAAGAATCATACCTGCTCAAAAAGTAATAGTACTGATATTGAGAAACGTTGGTCTAGGAAAAGGATGGTGCAGTTATGCACTAAGGAATTGGCATGATATGGAGCAGAGAAGTCCCTCAGAATCATTTATGAGACCAAATAAATAACATTTATCCCCTAAGTGCTTGAAGATTGAAGACAAAAGTTAGTGATGAAAAAAGTATTTTCCTTGTGAAATTGATGCTTATAATTTCATTAATTTGCATCAAAAACAGTGAAAATGTTTTAAAAGAGAATGAAGGAAGTTTATTGAAAATGAAAACAGAAATTTGTCTCCTCCCCTGATAGATGTCTTGAATGTAGGGAAAAGGTAAAACTTCCAGTCACTATATTCATAACAGTTGATGATTTCAGACCACCATTGCAACCAAAAAAACTATCTGTGAAAACAAAGTTATAAAGTGGTTTTGTCTTCTTGTTTAGTTCTTTGGCTTTGAATTTATTTTATGATGCATATGTCACATTGTGAACTCAATTATTATATCAGAAACCTGGTGATCAAGTAATGTTCCAACATGCAGGCATTACATATTTTTTAAAGCTCCTCTCTTGTTCTGTGTGTATCTCCTCCACAATTAGTGAAATGATGATATTAAGGAAATCATACAGATAAGACACATGCTTACTATGGCTATATATAAAGTTGTACTGGTAAAATATGCAGGGGCAATTCTTTCCCAAAAGAAATATCATAAATTATTGTTGGATCTTTGTAGTTCAAGTTCATGTAGATTCAAAATATTTATTATGAAGCTGAAATACAGATATTGACCTTAGAAGAAAGATGCAGGCTAGAGATATTGCTAACACATAAATGGAAACTTGGAGCTAGCAGAGAACATTCATTCAGGCAGATTGTACAAAGCAAGAAAGGGAATGGTTGAGGAAAGAAATCCAAGAGATTTTCATATGACACAGGAATTGATGGATTGATAAAATTATTGCTTTTTTATGGACTATCAATAGCAAGCCCTTACTTTTCTCATGTCTTAAATCAGGGGCAAAAAGGATAGGACATACTCTCTAGTCCTTTAGTTTAAATATTTTCTATATCTATCTATAAACAGAAACATCTTAGGAGTGGAAACCTATTAAAGTAGAAAAAGTCTACAAAATTTTGTAATGGATTATTTTATAAGGGTATACAGGAAAATGTAATATAAATTAAGGGTTGAACAGTGATTTTAATGAACCATCTTCTTCATTGCATAATTCTATCCTCTATCTACTGAAAGAAACAATAGATACTTAAGGTTGAAATGAGTATCAAGTATCAGGTTAGCTTGTATATGTCAATTCTTCAGATATGGCATGGACTTTCCTAGAATTTTATACTTGTCATATTCCTTGTGACATCCTAAAGAACAATTTTAAACCATTGTAATAATTGTCATGAAGAGGGAAAATAGAGGACACCAGCAGATTCTTCAGGAGAGCGGGCTGTCACTGAAACCGCAATCAACTGAAGAGGACCATAAGCACACCGTTGGTCTTCTCTCCCTTCAGTTTTGACAATTTGGGATCTCTTAGTTACTAAAGACCGTTTTCCCTTGACACCTTACAGTGGTTTGTTCTCCAAATCAGAAAAGTAAGCTTAAGTTTAAAGAAGTGGTTTCATTATGCAACAAAGTTGCTTTTCCAAATGGCAAAAAGTATTAACGATGTAGAAGCAGGAGGAGTTCATGGTTACAATGTTGCCATCTGTCTCAGCTTAGCGTTTCCTTACTGATTAAGGCTATGAGAAAGGTTTTATTCAGAATCTGAAATTGCTTTATTGAGTTTTCTGGGAAAATTGATATACTGCGTGGGCTCAACCAGAATGTAAAAAATTTAAATTAGACTTAATATTATACTTCTGTATGGAATTTTACTAGAAATAAAATATTAAGCAGAATTTGGAACACGTTGTGTTCCTGTGTCATATTAATGCAGGTGAACCCCCAAATTGGAGCATCGGCCAGGGAGGGTTTTCAGCTTTGCTCAGGAAAAGAATTCAAGAGTCAGCCAATGGTGAGAGAAAGCAAGTTTCTTAGAGCATCAGCGCACAGCAGAGGGGCTGCTCCACAGAGCAGGACTGTCACAGGTCCGGTGGCCCAGAGCATCAGCGCACAGCAGAGGGGCTGCTCCACAGAGCAGGACTGTCACAGGTCCGGTGGCCCAGAGCATCAGCGCACAGCAGAGGGGCTGCTCCACAGAGCAGGACTGTCACAGGTCCGGTGGCCC
>PVKP010011351.1:0-61583 GCA_004027715.1 Plecturocebus donacophilus
GTTTTTTTTTGGTATCCAATTTTTTTGATATTCTTAGAGCTTCCTGGATTTGTGATTTATTGTGTGACATTAATTTGGGGGTAATTTTTAGTCATTATTGGTTCAAGCATTTTTTGTTCCTCTGTCTCGATATTCCCCAACTGGTATTCCCATTGCAGATACATTACGCATTTTGTAGGTGTTTCACTGTTCTTGACTATTTTGTTCCATTTTTTTTCTTTTCAGTCTTTTTTTCTTTAATTTTCCATTTTTGAAGTTTCTATTGATAAATCCTCAAACTCAGAGATTCTTTCTTCAGCCACATCTCATCTACCAATGAGCCTATCAAAGGCATTCTTCATTTCTCTTACAGTGTTTTTCATCTCTAGGGTTTCTTTTTTATTCTTTCTTACAATTTTCATTTCATTGCTTACCTTATTCCTGGGTTCTTGCATGCTATCTACCTTTTGCATTACATTCCTTAGCATATTAATCACAGCTGTTTTAAATTCCCAGTCAGATAATTCTAGCATCTCTCCCATGTCTGCATCTGGATCTGATGATTGCTCTGTCTCTTCAAATGTGTTTTTTGCCATGTAGTAGTTATTTGTTGAAATCTTGGCATGATGTACTGGGTAAAAAGAACTGCTATAGATAGGCCCTTAGTGGTGTGGTGGTAAGGTACAAAGGGAGGGAAAGCATTCTGTAGTTCTATGATTGGATTTTAGTCTTTTAGTGAGCCTGTACCTTGGGCTATGACATTTGCAGGTACTTCTGGGTCCTTTCACTCACTCCTTACATAAGACAGGTGGCCAGAGGAGGATGAAATTGGATAATCTACTAGACTGGTTAGACTCTGATAAACTGATAAAACTCCAGTAGGTTAGGCACTGGTAAAATAGCTTCCTCTGAGGGCAGGCCTTGTTAAGAACTCAAGGCTCTGGGATATATTTTAAATGTCTATTTTTTTTTCCCATCACCTGCCAGATGCACAAGGGGATTTCTATCTGGTGGTCTCTGTGAGACCCTGATAGAGCCCCTAAAAGTAAAAATCACAAATGCTTAGAGGTCCTCCTATGACTGAACCCCTTGAATTTTTAACTCTCAGACTGAACACACTGAGTTTTCAGCAATTGGTCAATTAGAGTTCAGGTTTTCCTACCCTGTACTGTTTCGTAGGAATGTTCCTTCTTTGGTAGGTTGTGATTTTCTATATCTGCCTGTCTCTCTAATTTTGGGGGCAGCAGTTTGCCCTGTGAACTCATTTTTTTTTCTGAAATATCTAAGAAGCATTGTTGGTTTTTCGGTTTTATCAGCTTTTTGCTTGTTACAATGAAGTGACAACTTCTAAGCTCCTTACATACCAGACTGGAAACCGGGATCCTCTTACTGATTTTTGATGCTGTCCCTATCATACACTGTACATACTAGGGTTTATCTTTGCTTTTATTACTATGTACAATAGAGAAGTACTGTAGTTAGAGTTTTGGTTTCTTATTTTTATATATTTTTTTTAAAATAAGCAGCCCATTAATATTGTTCAAAAGTCAAAAAGTAAAAATGGTTCACTGTCATTCTTATTTGCCCATTTAATTTTCCTACAGGCAAACACTATTGTTGGTCTATTATACCTTATTCTGAATATACATAAAATATGTACAAATACAACAGACAAAATAAACTTTTTTTTCCACAAAGCTAACATAATAGAATCATTGTTCTGCACCTTGCTGTGTTTTTTCTTTTTTGGAAATTAACAGTAAATCTTGAAGATACTTCCATGTAGGCAAGTAAAAAGCCTCTTCATTCATTATTACAACTATATATTATTTGAGCCATAGATATGTTCTAATTCATTACATATGTTTCCTACTGATGGGCAGAAAGCTTGTTTCTCTTTTCTGGCTATCAAAAACAATGTTACACTGAATAGCTTTGTGCATATGTGAATTCAAAACTATGTGATAATATTTGCAAAATCAATTCCTATGAGTAGAATTGCTTTTATAATTGTTTTAAGGACTGCAGTCCTATGATATGTTTCACTTCAGCAAACATCTTTTAGTACTTATTATTTCAGTACTATTATGGTACTGTAATAAGAAATGAAAGAACATTTTGAAATAAGTAACAGTCTAGATTCTAAAACACTTGATAGAACATGACTCCTCTTGTACTTTAATGCAACAGTCTCCATTTTGGTACCAGGGACCAGTTTCATGGAAGGCAATTTTTCCATGGACAGGTGGGGGCGGGATGGGTGGACGGTTTCAGGATGATTCAAGTGCGTTGCATTTACCATTAGGTTCTCATGAGGAGCGCCCAGCTTAGGTTCCTTGCACACACAACTCACAATAGTGTTCAGGCTCCTGTGAGAATCTAATGCCGCTGCTGATGTGACAGGAGGTGAAGCTCAGCTTCACTCGCTTGCCCACCGCTCACCTCCTGCTGTGCCATCCTGTTCCTAGCAGGCCATGAACCAGTGCCAGTCGATGGCTTGGGGTTGGGGACCCTGGCTTTAATGCTTAAATGTTTTTTAGTCATTCTTGAATGTTTCTTTGTACATTCAGGTGAATTTAGAATAATGTTATCAGATTTTTAAGAAGATATCTGTTAGAATTTTAAATGAAATTATTAACTTGTGAAGAACTGACAATAATGAAATATCCACCTTAGAAAAGGGTGTGTATGTCTATGTGTGTGCATATATATATATATATATATATATGTATATTCCCTAATTAATGGAAATACTGTATAAATATATTTAAAGACTGCATATAAATATAAGGAATAAATGTGTGTGTATATATATATGCACATACATATAAATAAGAATTTATTTATATGCAACTTTTTGTATTTTCTTCATCTAGGACTATGTCTTATATATTCCTTATCCAAGATTATTTATAGATATGTTATATGTTAATCATACACAATTGTGACAAATCCTATCTCTCTAGACCGAAAGTTATTTGAAAATAGAAAGTGCTTTCTATTCTTTAAGCAAATGAATCCAGACTCTTCACTTTCTACATGAAGACAACAGGCTAACATAACAACGTTAGACAATGCCTTCATGCTCATGCTCTTTCCAAGAGGCAGTTAGTTTATTTTTTTCTTCTCTCTCTTGTAATTTGATTAGAAAAGATGTTATTGATAGGCTGGAGATAAGAGCATGGGGAAAATATTATGGGACAGCTTTTGTTTCATGCATACAAAGATAACAGGTTTCACGAGTTAAGAAGTGTCTCCTAACATCTCTGAGAAATTAAACTTTAAAATGTAATTAAAAATAAATTAAAATTAAAATGACATATTTATATCTATATGTAAATGACCTACATGTTTGTCTACTCATGAATAGGTCAAATATATGTTTAAAAGAAGAGATGTGTTAATTTTCTCTACTACATTAGTTTTATAAACATTTCCAGGGAGAGTTTATAAGGATACGAATAGATTATGGCATTGAATAGATTTATTTCTCATTTTATTAAAAAAGATTTTAATTATGGTAAAATAAAACACAAAATTCACCGTCTTAACTATTTCTAACTTGAAAGTTCAGAACTGTTATGTATATCCACATTCATGTAAAACCAATCTCCAGAATTTTTTCATTTTCCAAGAACTGGAACTTGATATTCATTTCTCTGTCTTCAGCCCCTGGAAAACACCATTCTCCTTTCTTTTTCTGCAAATTTGCCAACTGTAGATAACCTCATTGAAGTTGCGTATACAGTATTTGTCTTTTTGTAAGTGATTTCTTTCACTTAGAATGATATCCTTAAGGTTCACTCATGTTGTCCCATGTATCAAAATTTTCCTCTTTTCTAAGCCTGAATAATATTCCATGTGTGCATTTATATCGTGTGTGTGTGTGTGTGTATATATATATATATATACATACACACACAGACATACGTACATACATACACACACACAGAGTCCATGAACTTGTGGTATATATGCATATACATATATATGTATGTATGTATATATATGTATTGATATTATGTATATATAATAGTATGTACTCCAATTTGTTTATTTTTACTTTGTTATCTGTGTTTATATATATATATCTATGTGTGTGTGTGTGTGTATTATATATATTTGTATATGTATATACCACATTTTGTTTTTTCAGTCATCCATCAGTGGACACGTCAGTTGCTTCTGCCACTTGGCTATTGTGAATGTTGCTGATATAAACACGGATGTGCACATTTTTCTTCAAGACTTGCTTTAAGTCTTTTGGCTGTATACCTAGAAGTAGAATTACTAGGTCATAAGATAATTCTATATTTAATTTTCTTAGGAACTGTACCATGTTATAGTCCCACCAGCAATGCACAGGGGTTTCAATTTCTTCCCATTTTTAGCAACATTTGCTACTTTCTGGTTTGGTTTTGGCTTTGTAACATCCCTCCTGATGAGTGTGAGGTGGTTTTGATTTGAATTTCTCCAATGATTAGGGATGTTGAGCATCTTCCAATATGTTTATTGGTTATTTGATTATCATGTATGGAGAAGTGTCTATTCAAGAACTTTGCCCATTTTTAATAGATTATTTGTTTTTTGTTATTGTTAAGTTGTAGGAGTTCTTTATATATTTTGGATATTAACCCTTTATCGGATATATGATTTGCAAACATTTTCTCCCATTCTACAATTTGACTTTTTCACTCTAAGCTTGCTCTTTAATACACAGAAATTTTTCATTTTGATGTAGTCCAATTTGTTTATTTTTATTTTTGTACCTGTGCTTCTGGTGTCATGTCCAAGAAATCCTTGCCAAATCCAAGGACAAGAAGGTTTTCTTCCACTTTCTTTCAAGAGTTACATAATTTTAGGTCTTATGTTTTGGTCTTTGATCCGTTTTGAGTTAATCTTTGTATATGGTGTGAGGTGAGGGTCCAATTTCATTATTTTGTTTGAGTATTCAGTTTTCCTAATGCTATTTGTTGAAGAGACTGTCCTTTACTCCCTGAACAGTCTTGAGATCCTTCTTGAAAGTCATTTAACAATATATGTGAGGGATTATTTCTGAGCTTTCTTTTTTGTTTCATTGGTCTATATGTCTGTCTTTATGATAGTACCACACTGTTTTGGTTACTGTAGCTTTGTAATAAAATAAGTTTTGAAATTGGGAAGTGTGAGACCTCAAACTTTATTGTCTTTTTTCAAAATTGTTAGAGGAATATTTTTTTTCTTTTAGTTTCTTATTTCTGATTCTTCTTTTACTTCCTATTTTTTCTTTTTCTCTTATTATAGCACCTTCTCTTGTTTAGTTTATATGTCCTATTTACTTCACATCTGAATGAAATATGGACCACAGCAGACCAATTTAGCACTCAGAATGCTGTTATCTAAAGTAGGTTGTCCCTAACACTATGCAGTACCCTTTCTCGGGAAGGAAGTGCAGGACTGGAATAAAGACCATGCCATGCTCTATTCCAGGCCTGTCTCATCCTGTCTCCAGTGGCAATAGCCATCTAATCTTGTGCATGTCATTTGACTCTTTGGGCATCAGTTTTCTGAAGAATCAAAAGGAGGGAAAAGTCTGTAAGCTCTAGAATTCTACCCTTCTTCTGGCAGACACAGGTGGCACTTAGAGACTGGCTTTTCACTGAGGCAATCTAAACCCTGAGAAGCTGGGCAGTCTGCTTCTTATCCAGTTTCTGTCTTTCTTCCCCCCTGTTTTACTTTATTTTTATTCCCTGGCTTCCCTTTTCTTTCTTAACAACCCTTTTTTCCAGTATTTTCTCTTGTTTCTGTTTTCTCAATTTTACCTTTTAAAATTTCCATTCTGTTCTATAAAGGAGTAGGGGAAGAGAGTACCAATCTCCTAGCACTTATGCATTTAAGCACCACACTACACTCTATCCTTTCTTGGAGAAAGATCAGTTAGTCACACAGATAGCATCCAAAGGAGTTGAGTAGCACAATATCTATGTAATATTTTATCAGAGAAATGGTCATATACATCCTCTGTCCTCCACTACTTGTTGCTGAAATGTCCCATTGGAATTGTGAACAGCGAGACACCGAACATTCAAGCCTTGTCATTTCTTCCTTTATAGTGTTAACTTGCCCCTTCCCAAATCCCCTGTTGTAGTGCTCCTGATTTAAACTCCTCCTCTAGGCTCAAGCTGGTCTCTCTCACTTCATCTTCCCCCTGAGCCTTCTTGCACATAACTAAAGGCTAATCACAAAACTGCACTTAGAGTTTTCATCTATTCAAAAACCTACAGTGACTTCCTGTTATCTTTGGCATTAGATACACGTTCTGTTCAGCTTTCCAGGCCATTCAACCGATAGCAGCTTGTCTCCCAGCCCCCACAACAGGCTCCCTTCACAATCACTTCCTTTCATGTATTCTACTCTTAGTGCTTGCCTCTGCCCATGCTGTTTTCCATGATTTCTGAGAGCTTTTCTCCTCACCTGTGTCTACTAGGCAATCTATAGAAAGCTTCTTTCAATGACTCTGTTTAGATTTTTCCTTCTGTTTTCCTGTTGCTTATATAACCAGCTGAACTATAGTTGAGCGCTTAATTATTCTACATATTTTTGTTTTGTTTCCACAGCTGGATTGTAAACTCCTTTAAAAAATGCAGTTCTGTGTTTTCAAAAATATAACACCATACACAAATAAAAGATAACGTTATTCTCTGAACATACAGAAACTCTTTTGGTTCTAAAAATAATAAAAGATGACATTATTATTTTTAGAACCAAAAGAGTTTCTGTGTGTTCACTGACCTGTATATTCAAGTCTCTGGAATTAATTCAGCACACAGAACTATCCCAAGTCATATGCAGTATTTCACAGTCCAAAAAACGACTCCTGGTGATGACGGGAGCCACTGGCTCTACTCCTGTGAATTCCAAATGGAATTCTGTATCTTATCTGCATCTGAAATCCAGCAGGTACCTGCATTTAAAAGTGAATTCTTCTGATCAATGCATCCAAGTTTGGCTCAGTGTCTTTTAAAATGATAACAACCGACAATATGAACATACAATCAAGCTAAACAAAGAAGAAATGTCTCAGCCTGTCAATGCGATGAAACAGTTTTACCTGCAGATCCCCAAAACAGAAAACCTCAAACCTTTTGCAGATAGGAATTAAGATGTTTGAAAGATCTCAAGAAAGGAAGCTAATTCCGTTATTTGATAAACCAGATTTTAGTTCTTCCTCCAAGTAGTGTGCAACATACATTCAATTTTTTACATATGACTAAGAAACACTTCCAATGCTGTCCCTTTAAAAGAGGTCATATCTGTAGTAACCTCATAAATATGCTGATAGTTCATAACTCTATTAGTTGTGGGCAGCCTCCACCCTCCTCTGTTCTCTAGATGGACTTCTAAATCTTGCTCATTTCTCACAGATACCAAAGCCTACTAAGTGAAATAACCAAAAAGAGAAAGGACCCTGGCTCATTCACTACTTTATTTTAATGCAGTAATGTAGTTAATATATATATTATATACATGTATATTTCTGAGCTATATATATATGTATGTGTGTGTGTGTATATATATATATGTATATATATATATTTATAAAAGTTTATATTTTTCAGGAATAACTATGGGCTAAATTCAATGTTAAGATTTTTCAGGAAAAATATAAACTTTTATAAATTTTAGTAAAACAATGAAACCATAGGATGAGAAAGAAGAAGTGAGACTAGTTGGTGAAACTTTACTTTTGATTTTGCTGGCAGAGGCTAAGAGACCAGGATTATTTTGCCATCAGTATGTTTATGCACATGATTCTGGAGGTCTGCATAGAAGCATTGTTTTCTCTACATGCTAGAGAAAGAGCTGTAGCCTCCCAGTCATTGTAGAAAAAGGAGCCATGTGTTATGTTGCAGATGGTAAATTTCCTCCCGTCACATTCACTCATTGTGCACTGGGAAGGCAAAGAGAAGTGTGAAATAATTTGATGGAACAATGCTTTTTATATAGGCACAGTGGACTATTTATTTTTGAAAGATCAGTTAGGAAAGGATGTCACTGCATCATGGAGTAATACATATGAAAATTAGTTCAAGCCATGAACTCCTGCAGGGGGTCTCTATTGAAAAATCACCAAAAACCTACAGTAAATGCTCTGTTAACTGGTACAGTTAGAGAATGAGGTCCTCGGGTTAATAATATGTTGCAGTTTAGTCACCATTGTGATCTAGTGTGGCTAGATTTGAAATATCCAGGAATTAGGGTAAAGCAAAGAAGTGAAGAAACACGAAGACTCTGTCAGACAACCGGATTTCAAATTTTGGCTACAATTCCTACCAGGTGTATGATGCTGATTAAGTTACCCAACGTTTCTAAGCCTTGGTTTTCTTATCTAGAAAGTAAAAGTAAACCCGAATTAAATACCATGCCAGGAATTTCACATGTGGTCAAAATAGAGTTTCAGAGACTGGATTTTCCCTCCTGTCTGACATGAATGAAAAACTGAACAAAATATATGAGGCCTTAGCTTTAAGTCACTAAGTATTAGCTAATGAAGGACAGTGATCCCTGGAATATTGGAGGTGAATGAACTAAGACCTTTGGCTGCCTCAAATTAATGCCTTGAGAGAATTTCCTGGACGAGAGCAGAGAGGGGAACTCAGGTGTCGTTCAGCAAACTCCGAGTTAAAGAGACAGAGCTGGGTGTCCATGGAGAGAAGGGCAGCTAAAGCTCACAAGACAGAGTAGGAGAAAATAAGGGTTTCACAGAAAGAGAACTCTGGAGAACTTCAGGGGTTGCCTCTTGAGTTCAACCGAGTATTGATCAACACGTTCATGTGAAGAAAGGAGTTGAAGCTGAAGAAAGCACCACCACAAGCATTAGTGAGAACAGTACCCACTGTTCACACAGGGTCAGGAAGTGCCTGTTCTTATCAGCTAGAGTGGAAAACTTTGCAAGTCACACACAGTTGTTGAGAGTTGTAATAAAGGTCAAGTAGTAGAGGAGTTAAACATGATTCTAGTGCTGCATAACAAATCTTACAAGAAAGACCCAAAAAGATCAAATGGTTTCCAAATAACTATGTCCCAGAACAAAACCAAAAGGATATTCACAGAAATACAAAAATATTCGACACCTAGGAAGGTCAAATTCTCAATCTCTGGTATACAATAAGTAATTATCAGGTATGGAAAAAGTAAGGAAACTGTGACCAATGATAAGAAGAAAATCAATTAATTAAAATTGATCCGTAATTCACATAAATGTTAGAATTAGCAAACGAGGACTTTCAAACAGTTGTTATAACTCTGTTCCATATATTCAAAATGTTAAGTAGAAAATGGAAGGTATAAAAAAGGAACTAAATAAAATTTTTTTAAAATATGAAAACTACAATGTCCAGTATGAAAAAATAAACTGGATATTATAAACATCAAATTAGACATGGCAGAAGAAAAGAATAGTGAACTTGAAGATGTAGTAATAGAAATTATTCAAAATTAAACACTCAGAGGTAAAATAATTTTAAAAAACAAAAAGAGTGTTGGTGAGTTGTGAGACAACTTCAAGCAGCCTAATACATGTGTAATTGAAGTCCCTGGAAGAGAAGAGAAATATATTTGAAGAAATAATGATAGAACTTTTTCCAAACTTGATGAAAACTACAAATCCATAAATCCAAGAAGGTACACAGAACCAGGAGAAAAAAAAAAAAAGAAAAAAAGCTGCACAAAACCACATCATAATAAAATTGCCCAAAAACAGTAATAGACAATTTTTAAAGCAACCAGAAAAAAATGATATAGATATGTGCAGAAAAACAAAGATAAGGAACAGTAATGCAAGAAAACAGTGTTCCAGATCCAAAAGAAATAAAAAAGTCAGTGTAGAATTCTACACCATGGGAAAATACCTCCCAGACACAAAGGCATATTAAAACGTTCTTAAACATACAAAGCTAAAAGAATTCATCACCAGCAGAAATCCACTATAAGAAATGTGAAATGATATGCTTCAGATAGAAAGAAAATGATATCCCCTGAAAATATGGATTTACATAAAGGAATAAAGAACACTAAAATGGGATCAATATGAGTAAATATACAAAATTGTGTTTCTCAAATTTAAAAACTTTAATAGATAGTTGGCTAGTTAAGCAAAACTAGTAATCTAGTATGGGGCTTATAAAATATATGAAAATATGTTGAGACACACCAATAGAACCAAAGCTACATAGGGAAAAATCAAAGCTTACTCTTGTAAAACTTCTTAAAATATCCATGAAGTGGCATAATATAACTTAAAAGTAGACTGTGATAAATTAACAATGTATACTATAGACCGTAAAATAACTGCTAAAATAACAAAATAAAGATTTAGAACTAATAAGCCAACACTAGGAGATAAAATGAGATAACAAAAAATGCTAGGTTGATCCAAAAAAGGGAGATAAAAAGGAAAAGGAGAACAAAGAATGAATGAGATTAATATAGCATAACATGGTGATAGAATCATACCTAACCATTTATTAACTGTATTAAATGAAAATGCTCTGGATACCTCAATTAAAAGGATTGAATGTAAAAGTAAGAGTCAAATATTTACAGGATTTTTTTTAATAGAAAAAAATGCTGATTTTAAAATTCATCTGGAAATGTAAAGGGCCTACAATTTCCAAAATGATTTTTCAAAAGAACAAAATTGGAGAATACTACCACCTGATTTTAGGATTTATAATAATAATATATTATTATTATTTTAGGACTTTAGGATTTAATACTATAGAATATTATTATAACTACATTAATCAAGTCTGGATGGCATAGACACATAAAGATAGACAAATAGATTAATGTAAAAAAAATAGAATAAAACAGAATTGAATTCAGGAAGTAACATTCCCATAGAATATTTTATAGATTGTCCAAAATTTGGAGTGGTGCCAAATTCTTTAGAATATATAAAAAAGCATTTTAGACCAGGAGAATTTGTTTCCTAACACAAGGACTGTAGTGAGTAATTTCAGATATGCCTAGAGGAATGAGTTACATTTGAAGCTTTCATCTAAATGGATGTTTATATATATATATCCATATATAAACACATATATAGGGATCTTATGTCTTATTCTTGTCCTGGAAATGGAAGTAAGCACTATTCTGATTTAGTTCATGAATAATCCTCTGAAATCTTACATAGCTGTATTCAAAATGTCTTCACATTAAATAAATTCTGTTTTCCTTTTGCTGTCAAAAATAAACTACTTTTACATGGACATAATCCACCGCAAACATTCACACTTAGAATCACACTCATGCACACCCTGGTCTTTTCTGACAGCTTGCAAATATCTCTGTTCTTTATATGCAGACTTCACAGTTACAAAGCTGAAATTTCTTTGGCCATTTCCTTTCATGTTTTTATAGCTCAACTTCTCAAAGGGTTTTAAAAAATAGCTTAGGCACACCTAAGATAAATATGCATTTCTTTTCATTACCTGGCTAAAGGCCAAAGCTTTCTAATTCCCATTTACCAAGAAATCTGTGCTCTTAAAACTGCGTTTCAGCAGAGAGAAGATGCTCCTGATAGAGATTCACTTTTCTACCTTAAAAATCCCCTGTCATCTCTCATTTCCTTCGGTCCTCGTTGCACATAGATATTTGCTACCCATAGAAAGAGCCATTTGACCCAATCCCATTACTGGATATATACCCAAAGGATTATAAATTATTCTACTATAAAGACACATGCACATGTATGTTTATTGTGGCACTGTTCACAATAGCAAAGACTTGGAAGCAACCCAAATGCTCATCATGGATTATGTCCTTGTTAAAGTAGTTTATTTTTGACAGCAAAAAGAAAAAAACCTCAAAGTTTTCCTTTCTTGAGATCAGGAAGCGGGGCTCTCATACTCTCACAGAGTCTGTAGTCACACATTCCCTTACGATTGGTTTCAGTTATATATGAAACGCCAGGCATGTCCAGCTTTCTAAATATCTGGATGATGTGGCTCCAGATGCCACAGATTGTCCCTCAAGGCAAATCAAAGTGTAGGTCATTAGAAGCAAAATCACACAGAAGTGGGGTGGAGGGCATGGGGGTGGTACACACTGAAACGATCCTAGGGCCCAGGGGATGTAGCCAGAGCACTAGCAGTGTCCCCAGCGCTTAACAAATACTCATCAAGTACCTGCTCTGTGCCTGGTGATATATGCAGTCTTGGAAACAAAATAGTGAGCAAAGTAAATCCGTTGCCCATTACAACTGAGTTGATCCAAAGACATTATTTCATTCTTTTTTATGGCTGAGTAGTATTCCATGGTATATGTACGCACACACACACACACATATACACACACATATATTACATGTATATGTATATATACACGTATATATATTATGTGATACGTGTGTGTGTGTGTGTGTATTCACTATAGAATGGAATGATGTATATACACACACAAGTATCACATAATATACACACACACACACGTATATTACATTTTCTTTATCCACTCATCAGTTGATGGGCACCATATCTTTGCAATTGTGAAGTGGGCTGTAATAAACACACATGCAGGGTCTTTTTGATATAGCAACTTCTTTTCCTTTGGGTAGATACCCAGTAGTGGGATTGCTGGATTGAATGGTAGATCTACTTTTAGGAACTGACCTTTTAAACAATTGCCCCTGGTGACTTTTATAGTTAGGCAAGTTTGGGAAACATCAACATCAATCATTCTTTATCCCGTCACATTACCAGGCTTTATAGGGTTAATTTCTTTAAATTCCATTGTTAAACTTTATTGGAATCTAACAGCTCTTTCGTTAGCCATAGGTAACTGTGTGCACACACGTATGTGAAAATATATCTTACATAACGAGCATGGATTTTTCCATCATTCAGCCAACCCAAGAGCTAATTCTAGGATCTTCTATTCTTCTCACTATTCCTTCTCCAGGATTCAAGAACTTATACTTTCTTTTGAGTGTGACAGAAGATTAAAAGTGACCTGAGTGGTTCTCAGCATCTCAGCTAATTCTCAAGTTAGATACAGGCACACTGAATCTCAACTGATACCACTGTGAATCAGTTGTATGATCCACAGTGGTGTATGGGCAAAAACTGCCAGTGGGATGCCCTTTGGTTCCCATGATAAAAATAGCTGCCTCCTCTGCAGGGGCAATGGGCATTCCCAGTCCAAAAGCCAGAGGTCTGTGAGTGCCAGGTCAACACTGCGTGGTCTCTGGATCTGACCACTGGCAGTCACTGACATGCTCACTCTGTTAACAGCCTTCTCTCTGCTTGGCTCCTCCCTATCTGACCTCCCCTAAAGTACTGCCTCGTGACCTCTCTTTCTCCTTTCAGCACAGGTAAAGCCCATCTAGAGTCTGTCTTCTTTGTGTGTGTGTGTGCATGCGTGTGATAAGCTCCTTTACTCCACTTCTTTTGGAGACTATCTTCTGATTTTTCTGGCTTGGAAGGAATAAAAAACAAAAACCATGGAGGTTTACTGTTTATTTCTTCTCTTTCTGCCATAACAATCCTAGTTTTCCTTTAGGAGGTATGAATACCCCGGGCTCTGCCCAATACTATGGTCGAAGTGCGGGAAAGAGAGCCATGCCCAAAGTTAAATATTTCATGCTCTTATCTTGCTACCTATATTTCTTCACTAGAATGTAAGCTCCTCAAGGACAGAACCGATGTTCATTTTTGTTGTTGTTGTGGCATTTTAAGTGCAGGTGCATAGTTTGGCATGGATTAATAAATATGTGTTGAATTAATGTATAAATGACTATGTTTTCAGTCTTGATTCCTCTCCTGCCCTTTTCACGGTTGTAACTTACCTATTTTTTTTCAAGGCACTGGTCAAGTCTTATCTCTTCCAAGAAAACTTCCTTGAGTATCCTCACTTTTCTCTAACCTTATTATCACTTTTATCTGTATCTCACAGACACCTCCTTGTTTGTTATTTCTGTGATTTTTAGATTATTTATTTGTTTGAGGCAAATGATTTTCTAACAACTTTATAAAAAATACTGTAGTGAATTGCATTCAAGTTGTTTCTTAGAAATCCCTCAAAGCAGACTTCTGGCATCAATCCAAGGTCTAATTCAAGAAAAGTAAGTTGGGTCAAAACAATGCTCTCTGGGTACACAGCTCTTTGACTCTTTGACTTGTCATTATTCTCTTATTTTTAATATGTGTCTTGTTTCCTCACTTCCTTCATGGACAAAGGATTGTGTGTTTTCATCGACAGAGAAGAGCCTGGCTCAAGGCACGTAGTAAATTCCCATTGATTACTTGATGGATTTTAAAGATGCTAAGGCTATTCCAGAGACCCCAGTGTTTTTTACGTGGACATTTCTATTGCAAATGTGTCCCTCCTAACTTGCAGGAAGGCGCTCTTGGCCTTAAGTTGTGATTGTAATGTTCTGTGCACAGTAAAAGAAAACGTATGCAACTGCAAACATGCTCCCCTTGTCCTTCCTCAGGATTTAAACAATAATTAAAGTCCAGGAAAATGCTTAATTAAACCTTAAGAAGGTGTTTCTATTTGCTCTGAAACTCTGCATTTGACAAAGACAGAATTACAATTCAAGAATTCTTGGGCTCTTGAATGTTCTTTTCCTTTTCAAAACTTAGTCTCAGCTCATAGCTGCCTTGGCAAAGTTTTGCCAGCCACTGAAGGGAGAGGAATATTTTTTTACCACAGCATTTGCTGCTGTTTCAGAAATGAAAACATGAATGTTTCAGTGAAGAGGCACTGGCAGCAGGACTCAAATCTCAAGAGGTGATTATTCTTATGCAGCAGTCTTCTTTCATATTGAGAAATGAGCCAATAATATTGCTGGGATTTCTGTTAAACTCCATAACTATAGGATCTTTTATGAAAAGAAGCCAAAGATAATGAAAGAAAAATAAAAGCATCATGAAATAATCAGTGAAGGCTGCCCTAATGAGGGAACAAGGCTTTGATTCTTTACCCCAAGATCTAGCAGAGCTAGTTGGAAATGAAATGATACAGAGTTGTATAATACAGAGCCCAAGCACAGTCTCCTTTTACCACACATCCCTCATCTCAGAATTTTATATTCTGGAACTCTAGTGTGCTTCTCTGGCAAAGAAAACAAGTGTATGTTGTTAGTGGTTTCTCTACAATTACAAAGCAATTTGAATTCTTGAGCACTATTCTAATAGAGGCCATTTAGACATGTACTTTAACAAAGATTTAAAAGGGATCACAGACATTTGAAGGGCAGTGGCTTTTGAGTGTGAGTATTCTTTCAAATTTCTGATGGCCTATATTAATTTGTTTATAAGAAGGCTATAGTTTGTGGCTTGAACATAGTTTAGAAGGAAAGGTCATTTTATAAAAATGCTCTTATCTGAAAAACTTTTTGCATTTGGTGAGCATGTCACTTTGACTGAGATGAATTTTACTAGTATTTTAATTCTTCTGAGCTTTGGAGAATTTCTAGGTGCCTGACAACTGGAAGGAATTGGATTAGACCGCATAGAAAGTATCACTCATGGCAATATATGCTCTTCAGATTGGGGCTGGTATTGTTCTGTTGGGGACATCAGCCAGATTCTAATGAATAGTGTTTTCCACATTCTCAACTCATCAGCCAACTGGCAGAAACAATCCAGGACCATTAGTTAAAAAAAAAATTATCTTTTGGTTTATCTGAATAAAGTGGAAAAAAAAATAATAAGAGCCAATGACAGACCAAGGGTTTTACAAACTGTAGTTCAAGAAACAATCAGTCAAGCCCAAAATTGCAAGGAAAGTGACAGATAATATCGTGCAGAAGGGATTCCATGCTTTTCTTCACAGAAGACCAAAGTCAGTAAAGTCAGTGTAATAACTTTTCTGATTATCATTCAAATATATATCTGAGGGAAAAAAACATCAAAATATCAAAAGTAAAGTCATAATATCTGGTACCTTGGGAAGAGATAGATTCTAGTTTCTTTATTGTACCAGAGGCTGGACAAAAAAGTGTGATATAGACTGGAAAAAAACCAATACTAAAAAGCAGATTCCCAATGTTCTTGTCATTCGCTGGAAATAATTATATCAACAATGAAAATAATAACTGGTCACAGGGACAAGAACCTCTGCTTGAAATGATGAAAAGCCAAGGAGTAGGTTTGATGAGTGCTGGGTCATCGTCCTAAAAGGCATTTAGCAATTGTGTCCTGTTACTTGTTTTTATTTGACATTCACCTTCATGTATTTCTCTGTCATAGCAAAGAAATGTAGGTGATTTGCATGGCGTAAGAATTAACTTATGAGCTTCTATAATTAAAATCCAAAAATAACAATGGCTGAAACGGGTTAGACGTGAGTTTCTCTTTTGCATAGTAGTTTGAATACAGTGGAGATGGTATCTGCAACCCAGACTGCTAATTTTTTGATCTGCCATGTTCAACTGTCCTGGTCCATTTGAGTTCTAAGGTAGCGATAGTAGCTCCTGCCTTCATGTTCTCTTTCCCACCAGCCAGAAAGGGAATAGGGCAAGAAAAGGGCCAGTCCCTTTCCCTTAAGGGCAGGCTTCAGAGCCTGTGCACATCACTTTGATTCGCGTTTATTCGGCTCAAACCTGCTCACATGACCACACTCAGCTAAAAAGGAGGCTGAAAAATGTAGTCTTTTAACATGAATCTGTGTGCCCATGATAAAACAGTGGTTCTACTTTTATTTTTAATGTCTAGTTCTCTTTATGAGTTTTTGGTATTTCATCTGAATTTCAGGGCTTTTATTATTTTAGGGATAAAACTTACTTTGAGATACACTTCATGTACTTTGATTACATTTCAATGTGCCTTCCTCTATCCATTTATTATTCACTGACAGCTACCACATTATACTAATAACATCATTTGTCCAACCTTGTTAATTTCTCCAATAGATATTGTTGGTGTTAGGCTAAAATTGTATAACATTTTTGTTATAACATTTAATACAATTCTCAAGTCCCACTAAACATTGCCTCTTAGAGACTTGAATTGGATTTGCTATTGAGTGTGTGTGTAGGTGTGTGCATGTGTATAACAATAAAAGATTTTTTTTTTAATGGAGAGGGGATGGGTGCAGTAATTTGAAAGAAGAACCAGAGAAGCTGTAGAAAATTAAAATAAGTCAGTGAAAAATATTTGGGGAAGGGAAGGAAAGGAAAGAGAAGAGAAGAAAAGGGAAGGGGAGGAGAGGGGAGAGGAGGGAAGGAGGGAAGGGGAGGGAGGAAAAAGAAGGGAGGGGAAGAGAGAAGAAAGGAAAGAGGAAAGGAGGGGGGAGGGAAGGCTAGGAGGGGGAGGGGAGAAGAGAGGAAGCGTATAGAGTAGAGAAGAGGGAAGGGAAGGAGAGGGGAGGGAAGGGAAGGGGAAGGGAAGGGAAGAGAGAAAGAAGAGGCACATGGGTTCACTTTGCTCCTAAAGCCACCTGTAGATTCTGAAAAAGAGCCTGAGCAGATCATTCTTCAGACTCACAGATGTGCTTGAGGTTACCCTTAGTGTTACCAGTATATATAGCACCACACCAGTAAGGGAAGATCCCATCCTTTCTTCAGGTAAGTGAAATGTCATCTCTGTTATATGGCTATGCTTGTGTACATGCATATTTTTTTAGGATGTACGTTCATTTTTGCATGAAGGTCCAAGTTTCCATCCAGTATTGTATCTCGGGCCTGAAGGATGTCCTTCGATATTTCTTGCAGTAGTAAAGCTGTATTAATGATGAATTCTCTCAGCTTTTTTTTTTAATATGAAAATGGCTTTATCTGCCTTTATTTTTGAATGAAATTTCCACTTGATAGAGAATTCTAGGTTGATTGTATTATTCTTGGTTTTTTCTTTCAGCACTTTAAAATGCTGTCCCATTATCTTAGCTGTCCCAGTATGTTAGCAGATACTTAAAAAATCATTTTTCTCCTGAGTTTCTTTCCTATGGCTACCTTTAATATTCTTATTTGACTTTGCTTTTTAGCCACTTGACTGTGATATGCCTAGGTGTGATTTGTGTGTGTGTTTGTGTGTGCATATGTGTGTTTATTTTGCTTAGGGTTTTTTTTTTTAAGCCTTTTGGAAATATGGGTTATAATTTTCATCACATTTGGAAAACTTTTAGTCATTATTTCTTCAAATGATTTTTCTGCCCCAATTCCCCTCTCTTTTCCTTCTGGATCTCCAATGATATGTAGGTTAGCTGTGTGTCCAATGTCACATGTGTTTGCTTCTATCTCACAGGCTCTATTTACTTATTTTTCTTCTTTTCTCCACTTTGTGTCTAAATTTGGATAGCTTTTTAAATCTGTTTTCAGATTCGTTATTATTTTCTTCTGTAGTTTCCAAACTACCTATCTCTAGTGATTTTTAAAAATTTTAGATATTGTACCATTTTGAACTTAGAATTTGCCTGTCTCCTTTTTGTAGTTTCTGTTTTTCTGTTAGTTTACCCACTCATCCTCTGATTTTGTCCAGCTTTTCCTTTAAGCTCTTAAACATATCTCTGTTATGTGTTTTAAAGTCTTGGTGTGCTTATTCCCATAGCTGTCTCATCTCTGGCTGTTTTAATTGACTGTTTTCTCTCCCGTTTGGGGTTATGTTTTCTTGTTTCTTTATATGTCTAGTGATTGTTGTATTTTACGCTCAACTTTAGGGGTGCTTCATTGGTGAGTTTGGCTTATGCAGTCTTCTTTTAAGGAGTGTCTATTTGAGATTGATTTTAGGCATGTTTGGATAGATATAGAATAACCCCAACTCTAGAGCCAGAGTGGCTCTATTCCTAAGGCACAGTATTTCTGGGATTTCAGTGGAGATCCTGGGTTGTTTGTGAGGTCTCCCCACTATGGTTTGTTTTCCAGTGCTGTGTTACTCTTGAAATCTCTATTTTGCTCACAGTTGCCCCAGAGTCTATTCTTTGACTGACCTTTCAGTGTCTTGCTTTGTGCAGGCATGGCTTAGTGTGTAGTCAAAGAGTCCAGAGAACCCCTTTGGAGATTTCTAGGAGCTTTTCTTTATGCAGCTCTCTCCTCCTAGCACCTTGTTCCCCAAAATCCCAGTTGCCTCAGCAGCTCCAAACTCTAATAGGTGCATGCTCGATCCAAGCAGACCACTACTCTCTGGTAGGTCCCTACTTCTGTGTGCTGCAATTTAGAAGGTGCCTCAGACAGAGAGCTGGGTGAATGTGGGGCTCACCTCATATGTATTCCTTCTCTCTCTCTCTTTTATTTCTTCTAAAAAAGAAAAACAGGATATATGTGCAGAACGTGCAGGTTTGTTACATAGGTACACATGTGCCATGGTGGTTTGCTGCACCTGTTGACCCCTCCTCCAAGTTCTGCCTCCCATCACCCCGAGCCCTCAACAGGCCCTGGTGTGTGTTGTCCCCCTCCCTGGGTCCATGTGTTTACATTGTTCAACCCCATTTATGAGTGAGAACACACGGTATCTTTCTTTCTTTTTTTGAGATAGAGTCTCACTCTGTTGCCCAGGCTGGAGTGCAATGGCACAATTATAGCTTACTGCACTCTTAAACTCCTGGGCTCAAGCAGTCCTCCCACCTCAGCCTTCTGAGCAGCTGGACTACAGGCACACACCACCATGTCCAACTAATTAAAAAAACATTTTTATAGAGATTGGCTCTCACTATGTTGCCCAGGCTGGTCTTGAACTCCTGGCCTGAAGCAGTCCTCCTGCCTTGGCCTCCCAAAGTCCTGGGATTACAGGCATGACCCACTACAACAACTGCAGCCCTTCTGTTGAGACTCAAAGTCTTATGTTGCCTATGGTGCAATGCCAAAGAACATCTTCCTTATGTCATTTGTTTTATAGGTATTTACAGTGGAAATATGAATGTGATTCTCATCACTCTATTACAGCAAGCCAGAACCAAAACTTTGCTATTTTTGAATTTTAAGTCTCTATTAAGTCTCAATTTCTTTTTTTTTTTCATCAACTTTTAAGTTCTGGAGTACACGTGCAGGATGTGCAGGTTTGTTACATAGGTAAACATGTGCCATGGTGGTTTGCTGCACAGATCAATCCATCACCTAGGTAGTAAGTGCAGCATCCATTAGCTATTCTTCCTGATGCTCTCCCTCCCCCTGCCCCACAGACAGGCCCCAGTGTGTGTTGTTCCCCCTCCATGTGTTCTCATTGTTCAGCTCTCACTTGTAAGTGAGAACATGTGGTATTAAATCCTAATTTCTGACCTGTCATTTATTTCCAGTATTATAATTTTTGCCATGTTTCCTTTTTCTCAGACAATCAAATTAGGACTATATTTTTAGTATGCATTGTTTCTTTTTCTGTATAGTCATAGAAATTATTCAAATATTTTTTAATCTTTTGAGTTATTATGTTTGGTTCATTAATTTTTAATATGCTTTTATTTTCTAATATGTTCACTTGAGGCTGTAAATTTCTAAGTCCACCAGTACTTGACTATAAAAGTTTTAATATATAATATTTCCGTTATTTATGTGTTCCAAATATTTTTAATTGCAAGGGTTTACCCCTCTTTTTATTGCAAAACATATGTAACTTAAAATTCATCATTTTAACCATTTTAAGTCGTAACTTAAAATTCATCATTTTAACCATTTTAAGTGTATAGTTCAGTGATATTAAGTTCATTCAGAATGTCGCAAGCCATTACCATTGTTTATTTTCAGAATTTTTTTAGTATCTCAGATAGAAAACTCTGCACCCATTAAGGAATAAGTCCCCATCCTCCCTTCCTCTCAGTCCCTGATATATTCTATTTTCTATCTCTAAGGATTTGCCTTTAATTGCAGCTTTAAGTTTTAAGTTTTTTCTTTGCTCCATGAATTATTAATTAATGTGTATGTATGTGTATGTGCAAATGATGAGAACATATGGACACATTGCAGGGAACAACACACACTGACTGGGGTCTGTTGGAGAGCAGAGGGTAGGAGGAGGGAGAGGATCAGGAAAAACAGCAACAGCTAGTGGATGTTGGGCTTAATACCTGGGTGTTGGGATGATCTGTGTAGTAAATCACCATGGCACACGTTTATCTATGTAACAAACCTGCACATCCTGCACATAAAACCCTGAACTTAAAATTTGGACATAAAAAGATTTACAAACATAATGATTTTGTTATGTTTTTACATTGCTTTTTTGCTTTATTACAATAGCTGATTTTTCAGTGACCTACCTGCATTCCTTAGACCTTATTATTTCATTGTGCTCCAGACAACTTCCAATTGCTATTACCTGCTTCTCTGAGCCAGAGAGCTTTTTTTCTGGAACCATGAAACAGTGTTCCGCCTAAATACAGGAAGGAAGTGCTGGACAATTTTATCCCCTGGGAACTATCACCAGCCAATGACTAATGGGAGTTGTGCATAAACACACCAGTGGTCTCACGCCTTGGATAGGATAAATTTGAGACATCTCTACACCATTTGTCAGAGTTTCTCAATTGAATTAAACTCCAATCGTCCACCATTGTAGCTATCTTTTAAAATATTCTTTATTGTCTGATTTTCCTTTCCTGTATCACTTCCCCAACTGCCTTCTAATGTTGATAGATTCAGGAAAAATAAACCACTTTCAATCAAATCCTTGTCTCAAGGTGTGCTTCTGGAGAATTTGAAACAAGACCACTGCATGGTAATTGGACAAGGTGCTTATATATCAGTGCTTTAATGTTTGCTGACAATTGTCTTATGTTCTGATACATAGGCAAATTTTATAAATGTTCCGTATGCACATAAAGTGAATTCTTACTCTCTAATTACTAGTGCAAGAATCTATAAATTTTCATTAAATAAGAATTCGTTTTTGTAGTTCAGATATTGTAGAATTTTGTTTGCATGTATGATCAACTCTTCTGAAGGATATACTTTAATTCAAATATAATGGATGTTTATAAGTATTCTCTTTAATTTCTGTTAATCTTAATTTTCTGTATCTGGAGGTTATGCTATTATCTACATATAGATTTGGAAAAGTTACGTATTCCTCCATAATTTTTTTTTTTAGCTCTAGTCAGTGACACATTTTTATATTTAATAATGTTTTTCATTTTCAATTCTACTTTATCAAATATCAACAGAGTAATTTTTATTATGTATTTTTCCCACTGTATTTTTATTCCCATTTGTCTAAACTTTTCTGTATCTTCTTTTTTATAGGTATACTTTGGAACACAGACTTTGAGTGCCTTCCTAGTTTCCCTTAACCTCCTTGCTTTATAGCTCTTGGTTGGCGCCCCACTAACAGTCTGTTGCCTATTCAGTTTGGCCTTTAGTGAAGCCACACACCATGGGAGGGGGAACCTGGCTTCCTGAGTAGCCACTGAGGACCCAAATGATATGATCCATACATGTAGAGAGATTAGCTCCCAAGGGAGTGAGCCATTATTAATAGAGAATTACGAGAAAAGAAGAAGCGAGACAGATTCTCCCTCTTTTTTTCTCCCATTAACTGCTTAAAGGTACAAGTTCTCTTCTATACCATGCTGGAGACCTGTGTACCCACTTGGCATGGTAGCCTAGCTGCCTGCTGAGTCTCTTTGACCTTATTAGAAGGAGGCAGCCAGTGCAAGAATACCTTGCATTGCTTTGTATTCCACTTTTCTTTGCCTCACTTTCTTCAAAAAAATGAACACTTTATTTTAGAAGAATTTAGGTATATAAAGATATGCAAAAATAATACAAAGAGTTCCCATACACCCCATGCCAATTTTTCCTGTTGTTAACATCTTACATTACTATGGTACATTTGTTGTAACTAATGTACTAATACTGAGACATTATTAATAACTAAAGTCCATACTTTATTCAGATTTCCTTAGGTTTTATCTAAATATCCCTTTTCTGTTCCGGAATCTTACCTAGGATACCACCTTGTATTTGGTTGCTTTGTCTCCCTAGGCTTTTTTTTGACTGAGACAGTTTCTTAGACTTTGCTTGTTTTTGTAACTTTGACCATTTTGAGGAATACCAGTGAGGTATTTAGTAGACTCTTTCTCAATTGGGATTTATTTGATGCTTTTCTCATGATTATACTGGAATTATACATTTCTGAGGAGGAAGACCACAGACTGCTATTTTCATCGTATTTCATCAAAAGTACATACTATCAGTATGATTTATCACTGCTGACGTTAACCTTGATCACCTGAGGTAGTGTCTGTCAAGTTTCTCCACAGTTACTCTTCTTCCCCTCTCCATACTGAACTGTTTAGAAAGAAGTCACTATGCGTAGCCCACACTTAAAAAGTGGGGAGTTACGCTCCACTCTTGAGGGCAGAGCATCTACATAAATTACTTGAAATTCTCCTGCCTGGGGATTTGTCTTTTCTCCCCCTTTTATTTCCTCTATCATTTATTTATGTCAATATGAACTCATGAATTTTATCTTATACTTTATAATGTAACACTTCCTTTTTTTTGCTTAAATTGTTTCAATTTTTACTATTGGGAACTCTTTCAATTGTCTCCTGTATTTCTTTACATATCCTATAATTTTACTTGGAGCATTTCCTTATTTTCTGGCACAAAATATTCCAGACTCATCTTACATACCTCCTGCCCAAATTCTAGACTCAGCCATTTCTCCAAGGAGCCCTGATTATTTTTTTTAATTGTAAAATCGTGTTAGAAATTAAGCATGTTCCTTACTGCTGGGATGTCTTTGCCTCTAGGCCCTCTTAGCTGGCAGAACAAGGAAATATGTGTGTGTTATATTCACCTCTGTACACAGACATAGCTACAAATATTTCTACTTGTAATAATCTCTATAAATAATAAGCTAAACATGAGTTCATACTGATATCTTCAATTAGAATTCATTACCATATGAATCATTCTAGCCTTCCCTTTGCTTATCTATACCCTCTACCACTGTAATAATGAGAAATCTGGCTCCCATTATCCATCATCCAGCATACATGTAAAACAGTGTCAGAACTGTTAACCCATTTCCCTATGGAAAACTACTTTATCAACTAGAGTTCAGTGCTTACATACAGTTATTTTGCTTTTAGTCTTATACGTTACAGTTATTTTCAATGTTACTCAGATTTTTCTCCTTTATTTCCCATGCTTTTCAGTGAACTTGTTGCACATATACTGTAGGATCGTTCTGTCACATCCTGAATTTCAACCTGGACTCCTGTGATCTAAATGATTTTTTTAAAATTTGCATATGTTTTGGTTTACTCCTTGTGCCGTGAAGTTCGGTGGGTTCAGACAAATGCATAGTACATGCATCTACCATTACAGAACCATACAGAATAGTTTGACTACCCAAAAAGTATCCCCTGTACTTCATTAATTAAACACTCCCTCTAAACACTGCCCTGAACTCCTGGTAACCACTGATCATTTTATTGTCTTTATAGTTTTATTTTTTCTAGAATGTCATACAATTAAAATAATATAATGGCTTCTTTAAAGAAGCCTTTTAAAACTGGCTTCTTTTATATAGCAATACACTTTTATTGCTCCATGTCTTTTCATGGCTTGCTAGCTCTTTTCTTGTTTTGCTGAATAATATTCACATATATATGTGTGTGAATATATATATTCATATATATACATATATATGTATGAATAATATTCATATATATACATATATATGTATGAATAATATTCATATATATATATTCATATATATATAGAGAGAGAGTGAGAATCTACCAAACTGTCTTGCAAAGTGGCTGCATGGACCATTTCACAATTCCACTGACAATGAATAAGAAAGAATTCCTATTGCTCTGAATTTTCTCTGGCAATTAGTATTGCCAACTTTTTCATCTTTATTTTAACCATTCTAAAAGGTGTCAATTGGCATTTCATTATTTTAATTTGCAATTTTCTACTGGCAGATATTTTGAGCAATTTTACATATGCATATCTGCAACTTTTCTTTGGTGAGGTGTCTGTTTAGATCTTTTGCCCATTTTTACTTGTTTTCTTATTGTTGAGCTGTAAGTATTCTTTGCATATTTTAGATATAAGTCCTTATTCAAATATATGTTTTGCAAGTATTTTTCTTCAGTATATGGTTTCTCTTTCTTTCATTTAACAGTATTTTTCACAAAGCAAAATTTTTTTAATTTTAATAAATTTTACTTATAAATTTTGCCCTTCATGTGTCATGTTTTTAGTGTTGTAGCTAAAAGCTCATTACCAAATCAAGTTTACAGATTTTTTCTCCCACCTTTTCTCCTAGAAGCTTCATCGTTTTTTTATTTTACATGTAGCTTTATGATTAATTTTGAGTTAAGTTTTTATGGAAGGAATAAAGTAAATGTCTGTGTTCTTTTTGTGCATGCAGATGTCCACTGGTTAACATCAGCACCATTTACTGGGAAGACTACGCATTCTCCTTTGGGTTATCTTTGCTCCTTGGCCAAAGATTAGTTGATTGTATTTGTGTGGGTCTTCTTCTGGGCTCCCTATTCTGTTTATTTGTTATTCTTTCACCAGTACCACACTGTCTTGATTACTGTTGCTTTATAATAAGTAGTATGAAGCTTCTAAGTTTGTTCTTTTTCTTCAGTGGCTTATTTCCTCTTTTTTCCTCCTCATCCTGCTTCATGCTTCCATTTGCTAAAAAGTATTAGCATTGTAATCCTTGCCTCATGTTCTGCTTTGTGGAACACCAGTGTTATAGACTAAATGGTTGTGTCTCTTCAAAATTCATGTTAAAGCCCCAACCCCTAATGTGGGTATATTTGGTAAAAGGAAGTAATTGAGGTTAAATAAGGTTATGAGGGTAAGGTCCTAAGCCAATAGGATTAGTGAGCTCATAGGGAGAGATACCGGAGGGAACTCCACCCTCTTTCTCTCTATGCATGCACTGAGGAAAGGCCATGTGAGGACACAGCTAGAAAGTGACTGTCTAGAAGCCAGGAAGAGAGGTCTCACTAGAAACCAACTCTGATAATACCTTGATATGAGACTTTTAGCCTCCAAAATGGTGAGAAAGTAAATTTTCATTGTTTAAGCCACCCCAGCCTGTGGTATCTTGTTGTGGCTGCCCAAGCATACTGATATCACCAGAACAAGACAAAATATAACTTGTAAATATCAAAGAGATAAATTCTGTTTCTTAATCTAATCTTGGGATCTTTTAACTGATGAGGTTAGTTCATTTAAATTTATTCTATTTTGGCAGGTTTTATTTATACTACCTTATTTTATGATTTTTATATTATGTCTGATTTTTCTCCTCTCAAAACAAGTATTAGACTTAATTCTGCCTTTTCTATCATTGATTTGGAAATTACATATTTAATCTCTATACTTTTATGGTTTAGCATTTCACTTTTAAAATGCATACCTGTCTGAACAAAGTCCAAAGTGAATTCATAATTTTACCACCTTTTCACATATTAAAAAGAATTTAGAAACTTTAATTTTGACTATCCCTCCATACGCCATTTGTCTAAGATTTTTACTTTAACTTTTTATGAACCCCACATTGTGTACCATTATTTTCATTTTTATATCATTAGCATCTGTTTAGGTTTGCCTTATGTCTGCCAATTGTTTTGCCCATTATTGCCTTTGGAAACTCTTTTCTTCCTTCTGTGTTCAATTTTCTTCTTTCTGAGGTATATAACTACTTTAGTAAGGGTACATTAGGATAAATCCTCTATGTCTTTTTTTGTCTAAAATTGTCCTTTTTATACTTTCAATCTTCATTGATATTTTGTCTACTATATAATTCTAGGTTGACAGCTATTTTTTCTCACCAATGTAAAGATAATGCTTATTTATACTCTGGCTTCTATTGTTATCATAAGAAGTCCATTGTCAAGAGTTTTTCCTTTGTTTTTCTTAGAGCTTTTAATTCTTGGATCCAAGGATTCATGTCTTTCATCACTTCTATAAAATTCTCAGCCACCATTTTGTTACTATTTGATTCTGTCGTTCTTTCTGTTTTTCCTCTTCTACTTTTTGCATTCATATATTAGATCTCATTCTCTCCTTCATGTCACTGAATAATCTCTCTTTCACATTTTCAATTTCTTTATGTTCCTTTGATGCATTTCATTTAATTTCCTCAGCTCTATTTTCTAATTCAAAATATTTACTTTTAGCAGTTTTTAATATGCAGCATAAGCTACTTGTTTATGGCATGATTTAAACAGTTCTTTTTTATTTGTTTTAATCTATGTGGTTTTTGCTCATTTTATTTTTTGTACATTTCTTACAGCTTTGATTCTCTTCATTACTTTTAATTTTGTGAACACAATAATTTTATGTTATCTATTAGAAGACATTCTAATGTGAAAATATTCATCTTTTAATGCTGTTGCCTCTTGTGTCTTTAGTTTTTTGTCCATTTTAGATTATTTACTTGCAAAGATTCAAGTTTAGAGGTACTTTATCTGTGGAAGCTGTGGAGCACAGATGCTATAATGTTGTCACTGTGTCTAACAGGTGTCCAGAATGATCACTGGTACAGGAGCATATTTATGTTATTTTCTCATTTTGGATATTCCTGAACATTGAAGACTTTGAAGGCAGTACATGAACCATATACTTTTGCAGGAAACAGTCTCAGGGTACAAATTCTTTAGGAACTCAGGCAAAGTTAGGTAAGCTTTTCTGTTGTCCTTCTGTGTCAATTGTTTTTCTTACTTTTCCTGTTACCTCTACTATGCATTTTAAAATAATGTTATATATTATGTGCTTATGAGGAAAGATGGGGTTCAGGTAATTCAATTCACATTATTAAATAAACAAGAAGAGCTAAATTTGTTTCTTTAAATGTCTTGAAGTTTGGAGAGTTTGATGTTATTGTATGCCAGTTTTGAAATTACGTTATTATTTAGTCCACCTAATTTCACAAAGGAAGAGTAACAGAAGGTCAGTTGTAATGACCACAGAGCAGGGCTTGGTGTTTCCCTAGTCCGTATCTTTTAGGAAGTGTTTTCCTACATTTAATATTATTGTTAGTGGCTTGAATGACATCACTCACATCAAAAGTTCTCATAAATATGTAGAAACCACAACCCAATTTGGGTATCTAATTAACCTATAGAATACATTAATGAAGTATATTCTATGTTCAGTAATTGCATCATATCTAATTTTAATTGTTGCATTTTTGCTCTGGGAATGTGAGACAGGATGGAATTACACAGCTATTTAATTCCCCTTTAAGGAAGCAGCAGTGTATTAATGAGACATAACGGGAGATATTGACAAGATAAGATGCCCTGAGTTGGTAGGTCACGGACAAGATATCTGCCTCTTCATTTGTATATGAGCATCTTGAAGGCAAGCAAAGTGCTACATTCATCTCAGAATTTCTGGAGTGGAATACCAAGCTTGGTTCATGGTAGGGGCTAAATTACTCGGGAGAGAGAGAAAGAGGAGAAGGTATGGGGATGGGAGGAACAGAGGAAAAAAGAGATTAAAAAAAATGGAGGAAGCAGCTCATGATCATCACTACGATACTTACAGAGAAAGAAGAATCTAACCTACGTCCAGGTTCTGATGTACAGCACATGAATATAACTGTCCTTGAGAATTACTTCAAGTTCTCAAGTTCACTGAAATCCAAAAGAGTCCGTCGATGTGTTTAAAGATTTTTAGCTGCTTGCAGTGTAGATTGCATAAGAATCTGTTAAGCTATATGTCTGAACTGGAGGAAAATCTCCATGAAGATTGAGGGGCATGCCACTTACGTCAGCAAATTTTATTTCTTGAATAGGACAAATATTTCTGAATTGCTCCCATATTTTGAGAGACCCATTTCTTCTTTTCTTAAATGAGCTGAACTCCATTTTCACCCTGACCCATTTCTTAGAAATTTCTATGCCTTTCTTTCAGCAAAAACTAAATTTCAGAAACAGAATAAGATGGTAGAAGGCTTTCATTTTTCTTTCTGAATTGCAGAGTTTATCAACTGTATAAATGTTTCTCCTCAATGAGAGGCAGTATTATAACCTAATTGTACATTCAATAAACTTCTTTTCCGTTCTGGAGAAAAATTTCCTTGGGCTGGGCAGTTTAGCCACACCAGAAATAATGAATGTGAAAGCATCTTTAAGAGTGAAGTTCTCTGTGGAGTCCTCATGGTGAACATTATGCTCTGCACTAGGCTATGAAATGATGATGGCCAATCATGGATAGAAGCTAGTGGGACTTTCTACTCTGAACTGTTTCCATTGCAATTGTGCAAAACATTGCCCAAGAGTTTCCTTGTGGGAGACTGATAGAAAAGAAGAAGAATGCACTGTGTTCTCAGAGGACACCAGACAGGAAAAGATTGGGGCCACTGAGCTGAGAGCACTGATTTCTCAATCTCTTATATCCTTTTGGAGGTACAGCATGGGAGAAATGGGGTCACCTGGTGGTAGGACTCCAGTTGCTCCCAGTGCAACTTCCTGCCTTGGCGAAGTTGACTGGAAGGGTGAGTGTGCATAAATGAGCATCTATTTCCTTCATCCCACCAGTGCTCTGCCTGTTTCCTCATCTGCCCTACTCACTTTCCTTTAAATATATTTTAAACATAGTTTTTAAAACAGCTTTATTGGCTCCCCATCAATGTAGCAGTGTTTCTTCAAGTGTGATTCATAAACCTCTGATGATTCCAGGAAATATACAGTCAGTTCCAATTTCAGAAGTAAAAACATTGATAATAATGTACTAATAGTATCACTACATAAAATAGGAGCTTGTATAGCTGATAGCATATACTTTGCTTCACATTTGGCTGAAACCACTGATATATACATTTGAATAGTTTCTCGGCATGTGTAGAATATATATGAAGAAGTAAGCAACATATTTTGATTATGTTAATATTGAAAAGCCGTGCTATAGGAAGAGAACATTTTACTAGGAAAAAAACATTTTACTAGAGCAAATAGTGAAATCATGAAGTAGGGATACTGGGATCAGCATCAAAACAGATCTTCTATTTACACTGCTGTGGACATTAAAGGAACATAAAGTACTTGAGTGCTAGAACTTTATCATTTGCACACAAAAAAAAAAGCAGTTGGCAGAATATTTCCTGACCTTGATCTAATATTGGCTCAAACGAGAAAAAACAAATTTTATCAAGTTCTAGCCAATAAGCCCACATCTTTTTGATCCAATGAACAAATAAATAAGCAATAATTATTAAAATCTTGTTCCTTTTTCATTGAGAAGTTGTCATAAGGGGATTTTAAATGAGGAAAGGGAAAATCATTTCTCTCTGACACTGATAATATCAATAAAGACCAGATCAATGTTTTGAAGGGTTTTTCACAAGAGATTTATCTCAAAATATAGTCAATATCATAATAGACAACTAATTATGAAATAGCATAATTATTAATGCTGAATAAATGGTATCAATATTTTTGATGAAAATCAAATTGAGCTAAATTATTTATATTATAGTGGCCTTTGACGTTCTTGCTAGTAAAGTAATATTTTAGTTGAGACTTGGAGGAAGTGAAGGAGCCAGCCATATGGATATCTGAGGGAAGAGCATTCCACTCCAAGGGAACAGCAGGTGCAACATTTCTGGAGCATGAGCTGCTTGATGTCCTCAGGGAACACTGAAGAGGTCAGTATAGATACAGAATAATGAGGAAGGAAGAAAATAATAGGTGATAAAGTCAGAGAGGGAGCAAAAGATTGGGATATGAGGACTCTAGCTCTTATACTGAGATAAGAAGTCATTGGAGGGTTTGGGGCACAAGAGTGGTTACTTTTTTAATGACTTCCTTTTTAACAACTTTACTCTGAGAGCTGCGTTGAGAATAGACTGAAGGAAACCAAAGCAGAATGAAAACCAACTAGGATGTTATTTCAGTAACTGACCCAAGAAAAGGCATGGCTTTATCCAGAGCAGTTAGTTAGATTTTGGACCTGTTTTTGCTCACTTTTTTAATAAATGTCTATCAAGTCCGTACTATGTACTGGTGCTACTTTGAGTACTGGAAAAGCCATGTGTAGCAAAATATTGAACCCATGGTCTCTATTCCTCCTTGATTTATGGTCTATTTGGAGAAGGGAAGTCGGGGGCAGAAACAGGCAGCATAGTTGTAAGAAATAGGCAAGATAAATTTCAGATAGGAATACATAGTGCAAAACAAATTAACTGGTTTAATGTGACAGAGTGACTGGCTGGGTGGATGGAAGCTACTTTGCTACTTTAGATTATGTATTTGGGAAAGGATGCTCTAAAGACCAGGTAACCTACTGACTTGGACATGGATGATGAGAAGAAGGAAGCCAAATGATTGTCTGGTGGGTGACTGCTCCAGGTAGAATGAACTGCAAGTTTGCAGTCACTGAAGCATAGGTAGCTTGCTCAACAAACAGATGGAAGACTAGTAGTGTGACTGGCTGGAGCCTCATGAAAGAACTGTAAAGTCATAGAAGTGAGATTAGGGAGGAAGATTACCTGGGGTCTTGAAGGTCATAATACGGAATTTGGATTTTATTCTAAGTATTTTAGAAAGTCATGGGAGGACTCTCAGGGAAACACGGCATGCTGTACTTCACATTTTCAGAAAATCACTCTGGCTATTTTGCAGAGTATTGACTCAGAGACATATAAGTAGAGAGCTAGGGCAAGCTGGAAATAGGAGTCTGTAGTCCAGCAGAGAAGTCAGGCTTGAAGATACAAATTGAGGAGTCACCAAAGTATGGATGACATTGAAAGAGAAGAAGCAAGATGATATGACTTCCAGAGTGGGTGCAGGTGGGCTGCTTCCCATCATGCCAAGACTCTCCTGTCCTTATCTTCCAGTCTCTCCTTAACCAACTTCAGTTCACATATATCCCCACCACTCTGTTGAATCTGCCTTCATTAAGATCACCATTCTTTCCCTGAAATACAAAGTGAATGGGCTTAGTAAGGGAATCGCCAGAACTGAGAAGTATTAGAATTGAGAAGATTTAGAGCAATGTCACAGTGATAAGACTCTAGCAGAGAAAGATCAATGCCACTAACATATTAAGAACTGAAAAGTGTCAAGGAGGGTTTATGCCATATTTGAGAGCAAAATTCCAAGTAACATTGAGGTTTGGCTCTGACTTCTCAGATCCCAACGGCTCGCCTGTGTTTCTGATCACCATCTGCTCCTGGATTCCCAAGGCCAAGCTTTACCACAGACCCTTGTGTCTTCAAGTTTGGGCCCCCCAGTGCGAGTCTGGCATGCCACCTGCTATCTGTTGCCAGGCTTTTTCAGATGCCATATTCTGCCTGCTACACTGAATCTCTCTCCCGTACCTCAAATACATACATTTCCTTTCCTACCTTCTCTTGAGCTGTTCTAGTCATAATTTCTGGATTCTTTAGTCTATACAATTAATAATAACTAATAAGGCTCTGGTCAGTCATGCCTTTCAATGGGACACTTACTAACCAACACACTATCCTGTTACAGTATTCTTTAGGGTCTAGAATATTACAAGCACTGGATTTTGAATTCTCAAGGTAATGCGCTATAAGGATTTGCAAACCTCAAAAGGTCCTTGGCTCATTTTATATACCTTGTGATTGAGTCAGGTCAAACCCCAATAAATGCTGTGCCCCTCTAATTAAGCACGTTCTCTTGTATATTTACCAGAATTAATTGAAGCAGTAAAGGAAGAAGTGACTGGAGTCACTGAAAACTTCACTATATAAAAAGTCTTTTTATATCTTGAACTGGGAAAGCCTGGACCAAAGTCCTGCCAACAGCGAGGCTCACTCCGTTAGTTATAACTCTTCTTCCTACTGTTTGACAAATCAAAATATAAGAGTCCTTTTAGGGGAGCCACTTTCAACTCCTCTGGGGGAGTTGAAAAGCAAATATCATGTTAATCTTGAAAACTAATTTCTCAATTTTGTTATTTTTGAACCTACAGTTCAGTATATATTTGTTGAATTATGTAACCTATTATTTGTTTGAAGCTTGTTATGGGTTAAATTTTGTCCTCCCAAAATTCTTATGTTGAAAGCCTAATCCTACGTATCCCAGAATGGGACCAAGTACCTTAGAATGGGAACTAGAGTCATTGCAGATGTAATTAATTAAGATACTGGAGTAAGATGGGCCCCTAATCCAATATGACTGGTGTCCTTCTGAAAAAGCAAAATGTGGACACAGAGAGAGAGAGAGAGAGAGAGAGAGAGAGAGAGAGAGAGAGAGAGAGAGAGAAAGAGAGAGAAATGTCAAGTGAAGAGGAGGGCAGAGATATAAAACCAAAGAACATCAAATATTGCCAGCAAACTGCCAGGAGAGAGGTGTGGAACAGATTGTCCTTCATAGCCCTCAGAAGGTATCAATCTTGCTGCTATCTTGATTTTGGGTTTCCGGTCTCCAGAACTGTGACACACTAAGTTTCTGTTGTTTAAGCCATCCAGTTTGTGGTTCTTTCTTATACTAGCCCTAGCAAGCTAATACAAAGCTGGAGCAGACACAAATTATATTAGCCGCAATAATTTAGCAATATTTTCAGTTTCGCATTAATGAAAGTACAGCCCAATTTGTTCACCCTTTGGAATTCTGCCAGCACAAACCTTCATCCCATCAAAATCATCACAAGTTAGAAATCGAAAACAAAGGGTGGGGGCAGGAGGGGTGCAAACACATGCTCAGTTTTCTGAAGAGACTGAAGGAGTGCTTCTTCATGCAGGCATATTTCAAAAGAGGCTGAAGAAAAATACATACATACATTTAAAAGGAACATTTACCCCTGTTGCTTAGTCAGTGCCTCACAACATCACTATAGTATCAGACGTGAAAATTAACCCAGAATTATGCAGTTGAGTCTAATGCTGTCTGTTCAGGCTTCAGTGACAGACAAAGGGAAATAGTTGCATTTTGTGTGGTAATTGGCTGGAGCTGTGCAGTATGCATTTACCAATGTCACGACACTTTTGCATATTAGAAAACAATCTAACACATTTCATGAGACACTTGTGTAGTCAATGAATTTTAATTATCTGTGAAGCCGTGGACAAAGAACACAATACAAAACCCTTGAGTAACAGAAATAATACATAATCTTTATCTTGCCATTGGTGGTGTCAATCTGATAATGTCATCTTTATTAACATTACATCATTATTTTGTGGGAATAATTACTACTTTGTAGTATGATAAAAATATGTGCTTATGGAAATATGGGACATGGGCTATATATTTCTTCTATTCAGCTGACACAGTGGAACCTAATAAAATAGAGAGTGGAATGAGACAGAGTATGAAAGAGAAACACCAGTTTCTTGTTTGTTCTTTTCAACTTTGTACAAAACCCAAAGTACAAACCAGCCCGAACAACAATCTTTCTAAACTTGATCTGGTAGTTTGCCTTCAAGGAAGGTGTACTGAATGAGACACTAGGTTCCACACAGCTGGCCAAGGACTTTGGAAATCACGGCTTCTATTCTTACCCCACATTCTTGAGCTGCCCACCCCCACCCTACCCAACACACAGCTGAAGATTCTTTCCTAGTAATTCAGACTGGACAGAACAGCACCTGGTGTCTGCTCAACCAGAACCCAGCCAGTCTCACTTCCAAAACCTGCCAGTTAAAACTAATTTAGGGGTGAATCACGGGGCCTCTGCTCACCACCCAACCTGTTTAGGAACATTGCTCTGTCCTTTTAACAGCCAGAGCTGCAGGCAACATGTACTCTGTTATGAGAGGGTGAGGAGTGTTCGGCTCACTTAGAATCTGATTGGCAGAACAGCCTTAGTACTTTATAATCGTTCTTAGAAATGTTTACAGAACACAGTGTTTTGCACTGCATAAAGCACACTATGTGCAGCTGTACCCTAACCAGTTGTAGATCTGCTTGGGCAGAGAAACCTGAGTTATTGTAAGAAGCACAGTCTCTCTCTTTACTCCAAGGACTATAGAAAAGGCATTGAATTTAAATTGAAACAAGAGAGGTTTAAATCAGATTTAAAGAGTTTAGATCTCTAAAATATAAATTATTTATTATTTTTATTTTTATTTTTATTTTTTAATTTTACTTTAAGTTTGGGAATACATGTGCAGAATGTGCAGGTTTGTTACATAGGTATAGAGAGGCCATGGTGGTTTGCTGCACCCATCGACCCGTCATCTAGGTTTTAAGCCCCAAGTGGATTAGATATTTGTCCTAATGCTCTCCTTGTCTCCCAGCCCCCAACAGGCCCTGGTGTGTGATGTTCCCCTCCTTGTGTCCATGTACTCTCATTGTTCATCTCCCACTTATGAGTGAGAACATGCAGTGTCTGGATTTCAGAGTCTCTTTATGGAGTTTTACATTTTGACAAGATAGATGTATCATTCACCCATTTTGAAATACCTAAATCAGTGCTTTTGAAAAGAAAAAGAAAAAAATATAAGACTAAATGGTGGTGTTTCATGGTTGTAGGACTCTATGCTCTTTTCTGTTGTTGTGAAATTGCTGTGGATCTTTGGAGGAAGAAGTCAGTTTTTCTAACTCTTGATGAATAAATGCTTTACATCTCACCTATGGGTACTCTTCCTTTAGGTGGTTTTGCTGTTAATTCTCTTTAACTTTCTCTTTCTTCTCTGTGTTTGGTCTTCCAAAACTGGTTCTGCATAACAAATCCTAATAGTTTTGTTGTGGATGAAGAACTAAATTTAAAAATGTGACTTCTCCATAAGATGGCCCTGAAAGTGAAGAAGGAAACCTCTGCCCGTCCCAAAGTCAAGATAAAGCAAAGTCTCTGAAGGCCAAGAAGGCAGTGCAGAAAAGTATCCACAACCACACTCAGAAGATCCTCACGTTACCCCGCATCTGGTGGCCGAAGACACTACAGCTTTGAAGGTTGCAAAATGTCTTAGAAAAGTACTACCAAGAGAAGCAAGCTTGATGACTATGCTATCGAGTTCCACTGGAATCAGACAAGAATAGGGAAGACAATACATATGTGTTCATTTTAGATGTCAAAACCAACACACACCAGATCAAAAGGCTGTGAAGAAGCTTCATGACACTAACATGACCAAGGTTGGTACACTGATCAGGCCTGAGGAGCAGAAAAAAAGGCGTGACTGTGATGCTTTGTTGCCAATAAAATTGGGATCATCAAAACAATCCCCAGATGGCTTATTTTAAATATGAAAATTTCAGGTTTATTTGTGATTCTGTGATTGGTTTAGCTTGACAAGAAGAAGAGAGAAAGGAAAGTGGCATTTCTGTCCTCATGTTTCTCCTCTTTGTGCAGCTAGATGATAAATGGTGGGTGAATGGGGGGAAATGGTCAACTGAAGAAAATCTGAAAATCTTGCTGCCATCTCTGTCTAGTTTTTAAATTATTTGCTCAATGGAAGAGATTTGATGATGAGAATTCAGAGATACAATCCTTTTTTTATCCCATCTATGTCATAGCTCTTGATTCAAATGCTATTATTAAATTATTCTTTCATTCGTTCAGCAAAAACTTATTGAGCATATATGATGTGCTAGATATCACTCTAGGTCCAGGTTTACAGCTCTGAAACACTTGACAAATGTTGCTACCTTCATAGACTTCACTAGTACTAAGAAGAGATGGACATTAGACAAGTTAATAAGTGCATTCACTAGAATTGCTGAAAGTGTTATGAAGAAAAATTAAGCAGGAAGGGTCATGAGGAGTAAGGGGAATGAACATTGGAGTTTGACAGGGTGGGCAGGCAAGACTTGGCTAAGAAGAAAATGAGTGAATATCTAAAGGAGGGGGCAGAGTTGGATGTGGATATTTGCAGGAAGAGCATTCCAGGCAGAAGAAATAACAAATACAAAGGCCTGAACATGCACCAGACAGAATATTTGTCAAAGCATGTCATCTGTTTTCTACCGTAAAACAAAATTCTGCTCTAACAGGGTAGCCAAGAACATATTAATCCTGCACCAATACTATTGTTCATTTAGCTCACAAGTTCATTATCACAATTTGATGGTATGAACTGCCTTGGGACTTGGTCCATGTGTTACATTCATAGTATTTTGTTTTTTCTTTGTTTTTATTTTGTACTGGTAATAATAAATACTTTGTTGTTGCAAATATGCAAACAATATAGAAATTTACAGAGTGAAGTGTGAAGGTTACCCATCCAACTTCTCTTGCTCTACTTCTCATTAACCTACCAACCTTCTCACTTCAGAACAAGCAACTGTTAATAGTTTGATATACATTAATCAGTCCTTTTTTGAGTGTTTACATGCACTTGCATATGAAGACAGTTTTTTTTTATAAATGGGATCATACTTTACATATTTTTCTTACTTTTCTTAACAATGTGGAACATTTATCTGTATTAATACAGAAAAGACTGTTACATTCTTTAATAAAAGTGTAGTATTTCATGGTACAGATTTGCCACACATTATTTACACTCCCTATTGATGGATTGTTTTTATTTTTTAAATCGCAAAAAGTGAATCTTTTTGTATCAAATTTATGGTGAAAATATGTAAATGTTTCCTTAAGATAGACATACAGAATTTTGAGTAGAAGGATATATATGAGGTTTTATTTTTATTTTTTTTGTAATGGTGATATACAGAGATATGATCCACATACCATACAATTTACCCAAAGTATAAAATGTAATGATTTTAGTATATTCGTAATTGTGCAATCAATTTTAGAATATTTTCATTACCCTCCCAAAAAACATATACAATTTAAGCTATCACTCCTCAATCTTCTCATCCCTTTCAGACCTAGGAAACCACTAATGTACTTCTGTCTCTATAGCTTTACTTCTTATGAATATTCCATATAAATGGAATCAAACAATTTTTGGTTTTGTGTCTAACTTTTTTCACTTAGCATAATGTTTCTAGGGTTTATTCACATTGTGGCATGCATCAGTACTTTATTTCTTTTAATTGCATAATAGTATTCATTTGTATGGATATACATTTTATTTATCCATGTATTGGTTGGTGGATATTTGGGTTGCTTACATCTTTGAGCTATTATGAATAATGCTGCTAGGAATATTAATGCACAAGTTTTTATGTAAACATATATTTTTCTTTCTCTTGGGTGTATACCTAGGAGTGGAATTCTTGAGTTAAATGGTAACTCTCTACATTCAACAAAAGAGAACCCACGTTTTTTTCATCAAAGGACATTCTTGCTTTAATTTATAAAGATCTTCCATTTGAAACTCTGGAAGTTGAAGCAAAAATGGCATTGGAAATATTTCAACACAAGTACAAAATAGATTTTACAGAAAAGAAGGCATCTCTGAACCTTGAGAAAATAGTCAAGCTACACAGAATAGGTGATTTCATTGATGTGAGTGAGGGCTCTCTTATTCCAAAAACAAGTGTTTGTTTCCAGTATGAAGTGTCAGCAGTTCACAATCTTCAACCTAATCAGCCAAGTCTTATACGAAGATTCCAGGGTCTGTCTTTATTCTTTCACTTAAGAGCATGTTTTACAATATGGGATAAGCTATTGGAAAGATCTGGTAAAATGGTAACTGAAGGTCAATCTAAACCAACAAAGAAAAGGGCATCTACCTAATAACTTTCTAAAATTTAAATATGTATAGTAAATTAAATGTTTTTAACATTAAAAAAGTGTTTTAAGAACTGGAAGACTGTTTTCTAAAATGGCTGCACTGTTTTAAAATTCCACCAGCAGTGTATGAAGTTTGCAATTTCTTCATATTTTTACAAGCACTTATTATCTGTCATTTTGATTGCAGCTATCCTAATGTGTGTCAAGTAGCATTGCACTGGAATTTGATTATCATTATCTTGAAGAATAATGATGTTGAGTATCTTTTAATGTGTTTGTGGGCCATTTTAATATATTCTTTGTAGAAACGTCTATTCAGATTCTTTGCCCATTCTTCATTCTATGTTCAATGGTCTTGGCATGCTGGTCTAAAATCAATTGTCCACAAATGTGAGGATTTATTTCTGGATTCTCTATTCTATTCCATTGGTCTTTATATGTATTCTTATGCCAATATGACATTGTCTTGCTTATATTTGTTTTGTAGTAAGAATTGAAATAAAGAAGTGTGAATCCTCCAACTTTGTTCTTTTCCAAGATTGTTTTGACTATTTTGGGTTGCTTCGATTTTCATATGAATTTTAAAATCAACTAGTCAAATTCTGAAAAGCAGCCAGCTGGGATTTTGGAAGGGGTTACATTGATCTGTACATCAATGTAGAGAGTATTGCCATCTTAATAGCATTCTCTTCCAAATCATAGTCATGGAATATTTTTTCATTTACTTAGGTATTTTTAAATTTATTTCAACAAGTATTTGGCATTTTCAATGCACACGTCTTGCATTTCTTTTGTGAAGTATGTTTTTAAGTATTTTATTCTGTTTGATACTATTGTAAATAAAATTGTTTTTTAATTTTATTTTTGAATAGAAATATATAGAAATACAATTGATTTTGTGTATTGATCTATCCTGCATCCTTCCAAAACTTGTTTTTTAACACTAGTAGTTTTTGTGGGTGTATTCTTCAAGATTTTCTGTGTACAAGGTTGTGTCATCTGTAAATAAGCATAATATTAGCTATGTATTTTTTTTCTTGTAACTGACCTTTAGCAGGATGAGGAAGTGTCCTTCTAGTTCTAATTTATTGAATGTTTTTATCATGAAGTGGTATTGAATCCTATCAAATGTTTTTCTGCCTTTATTGAGATGATCAAGTGTTTTTTTCCTTTTATTCTGTTGATATGGTACATTAAACTAATTGATTATCAGATAACAAACCAACCTTGCATTTCTGTGATAAAGTCCACCTTGCATTTCTGTGATAAAGCCCACTTGGCCATGGTAGGAGTTTTTAATATGTTGCTGAATTTAGTTTGCTAGTATTTCTTTTTAAGGATTTTTGTGCTTACATTTATAAAATATATTGGTCTGTGGATTTCTTTTTCAGTAATATCTTTGTTGCATTTTGGTATCAGTGTAATACTGGCTCATAGGATGACTAGGAAGTATTCTATTTTTTGGCAAAGTTTATGAATAATCATTAATAATTATTCTTTAAACATTTGGTAGAATTCACTAATGAAGCCATCTGGGCCTAGATTTCCTTTGTTGGTAGTTTTTTTATTACTAATTTAATCTCTTATTTAATCTATTCAGATCTACTTATAGCATCTATTTTTTCTTGAGTCAATTTTGGTTTTTTTTTTTTTTTAGGAATTTGTTCATTTACATTATTGAATTTACCAACATACAGTTGTTTATAGTATTCTCTGATAATCTTTTTTATTTCTGCAAGTTGATAATAAGGTTACCTCTTTTATTTCTAATTTTAGCAATGTAAGTCTTCTGCTTTTCTTGGTCAATCTAGCTAAGGCTTTGCCACTTTTATTGATTTTTAAAGAATGTATTTTGTTGATTTCCTCTATTGTTTGTATATTTGTAATTTCATTAATTTTCACTCTATTATTATTTAATTCCTTCTATTTGTTTTGGGTGTATTTGTTCTTCTTTCTTCAGTGTCTTAAGGTAGATAATTAGGTAATTGATTTGATGTAGTTCTTTTTCAATATAAGTGTTTGCAGGTATAAATTTCCCTGTAACTACTTGTTTAACCACATCCCATAAGTTTTGGTGTATTCTATCTTCTCTTTAATTTACTGAATGTATTTCCTGTTAATGCTTGTGATTTTTTTCATAGACCCTTTGGTTTTTTAGGTTTATGTTCAATTTCTACATATTTATTTTTTAAATTCACCTTTGATTTTTAATTTCTAATTGTATTCTATTGTGGTTGGGCAGCTTACTTTGTATATAACTTCAATGTTTTTAGGTTTTTCAGATTTTATATGTAGTTTTAAAAAACACTTTCCAATAGATATTCTCAAATTGCCTTCACAAACCAGTATATATCTTCACATTATATGATTGTTTAGATTATTGAAAGGATTTGTAGAGAACAAGTACAAAAATAAAATATTTTTTAATAATTCCCTTTCTGAATCTATTTAGTTACTATTAAAATCAGCTGAAATTATGTACTTTTGAATGATAATTAGTAGCATCACTTACATAACACCATGGTCTATGCAATATGCTGCATATTTAACATACAGTATCTCTAATCTTCACTATAAATTGAGAATTGTTATTTCCATTTTGCAAAGGAGGAAACTGTCTCAGATTAATTCATTAATTAACTTGTGTAAAATTACATAGAAAATGAAGACTTGCAATTAAAACCCAAATCTATTTCTATCATCATACTTTTGTCTTAAGGTAAAGGAGAAATCATTAGAGACCAGGTTTTTTTTTCTCATCTTCCCTTGCTTCTAATACTGTTAGGATGCACAAAGAATCATGTTCAGAATATTCTTGAGAGTCACAAAATTTCATTTTTCATTTTTATGTTTACCTTTTTCCTATTCCAGAAGCCAACTGCATCTCATAATTGGACAACATGCTTATTGGCACCTTCCCAGGTGAATTTACTAATAGGTAGAAGAGATTTAGCTCCTGTTACACTTAATGCAAATGCATTGATGTCTTCATAATTCCAAACCAACTCTTTATTTTCTTTTTATTTGGCAGTTTCTGCACAAACACAGTTTTAAATGTGTTGCTTTTATTTTCTCCAAGTTTCCATCACATTATGTCAATGGAAAATTAAATTATAACGAAAGTGTATGTGAAGACGATAAGCAGAGTCAGAATAAATACGATGCCACATTTTACAAATTACTTGAAAACTATGTTATTTTGTTTTTTAAAAGGCACTGTGATTATCTTATTTAGTATTATTTAAATGCTAAAATTTTTAATGGAATAGATTGTAAACTTCATGAGGGCAGTGACTATCACATAATCTGTTTTATATCTTCAGTCTACAATCTTCTATCTACAATGAAGTTCTCAGAATCTAGTAGGTACTGAATATGTGTTTGCCAGAAAAATAAACCATCAAATAATTTCTGAAAATAACGTTTTTACAATGCACAACTAAGCTTGTGCTACATAATATTCCTCCTGATGGTCTCATTCATCCATCCTACAAATATTCATTATATGCCTATTATGTGCCAGATACTGCATGAGGAACTGGGGCCACAGAAGTGACCTGAGCAGGCAAAAGCCCTGATTTTGTGGGTAGTGTCATTAAACAGTCACATAGATTAGATAAAAATCTAATAAATGTTTCCATGGAACGCATATGGTGCTAGAATACATACAACAGGGGGTCTGTGTCTAGTCTTGGGAAAGTTTCCTAAGCAAATGACATCCAAGCAGAGCCCTGAAGGAAGGAAGGGGGTACTGTGCCAATGCATTCTCCTAGGCCTGCACAGTGGCCTTTGCGTTTTAAAATACTGACTCATAGAGGAAGTAAAGCAAGATGGCTGAATGGAAGCTTCCTCCACGGATTATCCTCCCCACGGGAGCACTGAATTGAACAATTTTCAAGACATAGCCCCATAAAATAGAAACAACAAAAAGTTAAAAAGTGGGGTGATTAAGTGGAAGTGTAGAGTTTTTATTCATTTTCTCTTTGCTTATTTGTTTGTGTAAACAATCCACGGTACGTAGTTAGCATTTTAAAATAATGGGTTCCCCTTCTCCCCGGAGGTTAGTGCTGAGAGTGCGGAGCGTGTTCCCCGAGCCCGGAACACACACTTATTAAAAATTCAAAAAACAATCTTAAAAATCTTTTTTAAAAAAACCCCAAATTTACAAAAAATCCGCTTCTCCCCCCACTGGAAACGTTTTTTTCTTCCTCTTTTGTAAAAGAACCCGGTGAGACTGACCTGCCCGCCCGCGGCTCCGCAAAAGCTCCAAAAGGACCCAAGGGACCGAGGCCTTTCCGCGGCCGACCGCACACCGCCCCCCTTGGCCGGCAGCCGGCCCTCAGCCGCAGCGGATCCACCCCCTTCCACGGCCGTCGATCAGTGTTCGATTTCAGGTGATTTTTGTCCCTCTGCGCTTGCCCCCGCTCCCCTCCCTCCAGCGCCGCCCCCAGCCCCAGCACGCGCTCTCCTCTCACAGAAAGGTCGCGGCCTGAGGCGCCGCGGGCAGCCGGGCCGAGATGAACCGCAGCGCCCCCAGCTACCCGTGGCCTCACTCTGTGGCGGGGACCCGGCATGATGGCGGTGATGCTCCAGAAGTTCAGCCCAGCCAGGCCCGTCCTCTCCATCCGGGTCTGCAGGGACGTGATCACCCCCACCCCTCCTCCACGCCCCCTCCTCGGGCTGCTCCTATGTGAACTTCCAGCAGCCCGCCGACGTGGAGCGTGCTTTGGACGCCATGAATTTTGATGTTATAAAGGGCCGGCCTGTACACATCGTGTGTTCTCGGTGAGATCCGTCACTTCGCAGAAGTGGAGTGGACAACATATTCATTAAAAATCTGGACAAATCCATTGATAATAAAGCACTGTATGGTACATTTTCTGCTTTTGGTAACATCCTTTCATGTAAGGTGGTTTGTGATGAAAACAGTTCCAAGGGCTATGGATTTGTACACTTTGAGACACAGGAAGCAGCTGAAAGAGCTATTGAAAAAAATGAATGGAGTGCTCTAAATGATGGCAAAGTATTTGTTGGATGATTTAAGTCTTGTAAAGAAGGAGAAGCTGAACTTGGAGCTAGGGCAAAAGAGTTCACCAAAGTTTCTATCAAGAATTTTGGAGAAGACACAGATGATGAGTGCCTTAAGGATCTCTTTGGCAAGTCTGGGCCTGCCTTAAGTGTGAAAGTAATGACTGATGAAAGTGGAAAATCCAAAGGATTTGGATTTGTAAGCTTTGAAAGGCATGACGATGTACAGAAAGCTGTGGATGAGAGGAAAGGAGCTCAGTGGAAAACAAATTTACATTGGTCAAGCTCAGAAAAAGGTGGAACGGCAGGTGGAACTTAAATGCAATTTTGAACAGATGAAGCAAAATAGTATCACCAGATACCAGTTAATCTTTATGTGAAAAATCTTGATGATGATATTGATGACGAAGAACGTCTCCACAGAGTTTTCTCCATTTGGTATAATCACGAGTGAAAAGGTTATGATGGAGGATGGTCGCAGCAAAGGGTCTGGGTTTGTATGCTGTCCTCCCCAGAGGAAACCACTAAAGCAGTTACAGAAATAAATGATAGAATTGTAGCTCACCTTCACTAACCAGGATATGCAGAGAATGGCAAGTGTATGAGCTGTCCCCAACCCTGTAATCAACCCTTACCAGCCAACACCTCCTTCAGGTTACTTCATGGCAGCTTACGCACAGACTCAGAACTGTGCTGCCTACTATCCTCCTAGCCAAATTGCTCAACTAAGACCAAGTCCTCACTGGACTCCTCAGGGGTGCCAGACCTCATCCATTCCAAAATATGCCCAGTGCTATCTGCCCAGCTGCTCCTAGACCACCATTTAGTACTACGAGACCAGCTTCTTCACGGGTTCCATGAGTCATGTCAACACAGCATGTTGCTAACACATCAACACAGACAGTGGGCCCACGTCCTGCAGCTGCACCTGCTACAGATACTCCTGCTGTCCGCACTGTTCCACAGTATAAATATGCTGCAGGAGTTTGCAGTCCTCAGCCACATCTTAATGCCCAGCCACGAGTGACAGTGCAACAACCTGCTGTTTATGTACAAGGTCAGGAACCTCTGACTTGCTTCCATGTCGGCATCTGCCCCTCCTCAAGAGCAAAAGCACATGTTGAGTGAACAGCTGTTTTCTCTTATTCAAGCCATGCACCCTCCTGTTGCTGGTAGGGTGCATGGCTTGAATAATAATAATTATTATTAATAAGCCATGCACTATACTGTTGCTGGTAGGGTGCATGGTTTGAATAATAATAATTATTATTAATAAGCCATGCACCCTACTGTTGCTGGTAGGGTGCATCCTGCACTGGCATGTTGTTGGAGATTGATAATTCAGAACTTCTTCATATGCTTGAGTCTCCAGAGTCACTACGTTCTAAGGCTGATGAAGCTATAGCTGTGATACAAGCCCACCAAGCTAAAGAGGTTACCCGGAAAGCCGTTAACAGTGCCACCAGTGTTCCAGCTGTTTAAAATTGATCATAGAATGATGGACTAGAATAGAGAACACAGAAACAAATCCATGTGTCTACAGTGAGTGCATTTTCAACAAAGATGCCACGAACTTACATTGGGGAAAGGACAATCTCTTTAATACATGCTGTTGGGAAAATTGAACACCCATAATCAGAAGAGTAAAATTAGACCCCTATTTCTCACCATATACAAAAATCAAATCAAAATGGATTAAATACCTGAATCTAAGACCTCAAACTATGAAACTACTAAAAGAAAACATTGGGAAAACTCTCCAGGACATTAGACTGGGCAATGATTTCTTGAATAATAACCCAAAAGTACTGGCAACAAAAGCACAAAAAAAAGGGGAGGGGAGTGTGTGGGCAAATGATGTCACATCAACTTAAAATGCTTCTGCACAGTAAAGGAAAACAATCAACAAAAAATGAAGAGACAACTCACAGAATGGGAGAAAATATTTGCAAACCATCCCTGTGACAGATGATTAATAAACATGATATATAAGGAACACAAACAACTTAGTAGGGGAAAAACATATAATCTGACTTTAAAATGAGCAAAAGATCCAAATAGCCATTTCTCAAAAGAAGACATACAAATGGCAAACAGGTATATGAAAAGATGTTCAATATTACTGATCATCAGAGAAATGCAAATTAAAACTACATTGAGATATTATCTTACTCCAGTTAAAATGGCTTTTTATCCAAAAGGGAGGCAATAACCAGTGCTAGTGAGAATGTAGAGACAAGTGAACCCTGTACACTCTTGGTGGGAGTGTAAATTAGTATAACCACTAATTGGAGGTTCCTCAAAAAACGAAAAATAGAGTTACCATATGATCCAGCAACCCCACTGCTAGATGTATGCCTAAAAGAAAAGAAATCAGTATATCAAAAAAGTGTCTACATTCTCATGTTTCTTGCAGCATTATTCACAGCTAAGATCTGCAAGCAACCCAAGTGTCCATCACAGATGAATGGATAAAGAAAACGTGGTACGTATGTATATACAATGGAGTACTATTTAGCCATAAAAATAAAGATATTCTGTCATCTGCAGCAACGTGGATGGAACTGGAGGTCATTATGTTAAGTGAAATAAGCCAGGCTCAGAAAAATAAACTTTACATGTTCGTTCTTGTGAGAGCTAAAAACTAAAAAAATTGAACACATGGAGATAGAGAGTAGAATGATAGTTTCCAGAGACCAGGAAAGGTAGTGGAAGGAGGGTAGAAATGGGAATGGTTAATGGATAAAAAAAATATAGTTAGGTAGAATAAATAAGATCTAGTATTTGATAGTACAACGTGGTGACCACAGTTAACAGTAATTTATCATACATTTAAACATAACCAAAATAGTATAATTAGATTGTTTATAACACAAAGAAAGGATAAATGCTTGAGGCGATGGATACCCCATTTACCCTGATGTGACTATTATACATTGTATGTCTGTATCAAAATACCTCAAATACCCAATACATATACACCTTTGCTGTATCCCCAAAATTAAAATTTTAAAATAATTATTTTTAAATGGACATGCATTTACAGATAAATGGGGCATGCACTCTCCAGTTATCTATGGCATCCACAGCCTTGTTGTAGCTAGTCCCTGGCCTGAACATAAATTTATGTTATCTGCCTGGCCCCTGTATGTTTCTGAATGTATGAATCTTGATGTAATAAAACCTTGGTCATTTAAAAATTTTAGTTTTTTAGTCTCAACACATAGTACAAAAAATGCATTCCTCATATTTCACTAGTTCACATTTTTTGTATATGTATGTGTGAAAAACCATGTCCCCACTTCCGATACATTTTAAAACACTGGTCACAGTCTAATAAATTTGTTTCGTGAGAAAAGGCTCTAACCTATAGTTAGCAAACAATCTCATAGTTTGAAAAGTCAGAGAAAAGAATAAATGCCCAATTGTTTGTTGTGCACTAAATAAACCATGAAGAATGAAGAGACATCTTGCTTTCCACCTCACCTCTCAAATTCTGAGGCAGGGCACCTTGTAATTCTTGTTCTCACAGCCAACCCTCTATATGATTAACAACTTTGACACTTGGAAAACCCTAGAGTAGGAAGTGATAACAGTGACTGACAAAATTACCCTAGTCAACTGCACATAGCCTTCCAACAGGCTCTTCTGATTGGATTTTCTGCATTTCCACTTGCATATTGCAAGTTCAGGTTTAGAAGGTGGCAAGGTAAGGAAAATGGAGTCCAGGCAGGCAGAAAGGAATTGCAGAATGAAACACTTGGTTGAGGATTTGGGCCAACAGGTCCTCCTCAGTAAAGGAGTTCTTTCCAAAACATTTAATTAATTATTAAAGCTCTGAAATAGGACTTGAACCAGTGTTAACTTTCCTGGAAGCAGGAGTAGAGGCAGAGACACAGAGTCTGTGATAAGCTTCAGGGCACAGATGCCCATCAGGGGTTAGTTTGGGTGATTCCAAGGCAGAAATCAGCATCTGGAAAATGCCATAGTAATCCACCTCCACTATATCTGAAAAATCTTTTTTATACATCTGTCCCATGTTTCAACTGTCCCTTGTTATTGCATTATTTAATGGGATTAATAAAGCTGGTCTAACAATGAGGCATCATTCAATAGCTCTGCTCTGAATAAAAATATAAAAGAATAGTATTTGGAAGGGATACTTTCTGGGCAGCTTTAGACAAACAAAATTACTTAATAACACTTGTGGAAAAAATTACAGTAGGTTACAAGAGTAGAGGAAGCCATGGTAATTTGGAAACAATGTATGTTCCTTAGAAACAGACTTCACTAATTGAAGACACTTGATTTTGTTAGTAATAATTGCAACAGATTTCCATGATGAAGCAGATGAAATGTTCCCATGCTTGGAATTTTATCCAGAATTGTTTTAACATGTTGCTTTATCCTTTGCTGATATTCTAGAGTCAAAATCATCGTTTTTATTTGTATAGAATTCAGGATTGTCAATGCTAATTTAGACTTCTTCCAAAGGGGTTCAGTTACTGCAAATACCAGGACTTTGGTGTACACTGCCTTACCCATACCACAACAATGCAGCTTGTATTAAAAAAAGATTTCTGCAAAACAAGACTTTAGTGTAGAAATGTCACTTTCTGCTTAGCTGTATGTATATAGATATAGACACAAGTATATATAGGGATATCTATATATGCATACATAAAATATCTACATAATCAAGGTTTTATGTCTCAAATCTCTATGTGTGTGTGTGTGTGCATGTGTGTGTGTATGTATGTGTGTCTCAGAGCTTTCCCTGAAGCATGCCTAAGGTCCAACTTGACCTGTTTTGTATAGCTACAGCAATCTGTTAGCTTGGGCTCTTTGGCAGCCTCCCTGGATTTCTGGAGTTAAGTCCATCTGCTTCAGCTGCAATTCAGTGTTTAACATCGGTGTAACTTAGAAATATATGTTGAAAACCAGTCTAGGTGTCTTCGCTTTATATCGAGGGACACACACTCCTTGTGTGGTTTTGTTATAACACTCCTATAGAAGATGTACTTTGCTGAAAACAGCCTGAGACCCATCCATCATTGTTCTCAGGCAGTTTCTGTGCCTTATTAGTCAGGATAATTGAGAAGCAGCTGCATTTGTAAAACAAAGTCCACTGGCTGAGCTTCAGCTTCTTGCATCTCTCCTACACTGGATGGCATTGGTAGCAGATCAGTTCTTGTACCCAGTAGTCTAATGGCTTAACTGCTTGACACGATAATTTATACGATCTGCAGAGATGTCTACACCGGCATGGGGCAAGGCATAATGTTGTCTGGCTGTGACAAGTAGAGCCACTACTCCTGGAGAATATATATATAAGCTGAATTGTTGGAAGAGCTGTTTGAAAATTCTTCCAGGAGGGCGTAGGAGGTGGTAATGGATTGCAGGCGTAATGTCAGATGGGTCCCCATTGTCTTAGCTTACAAGTTCCATAGTTGGTTACAGATGAAAGTCCAGAGATAGATGAGGAGATGAAAAGTGCTGGCTGCTTGAACCATTCCTCCTGTGAGCTCATTCTGTGCATAACGTGAGAGAACACTTCAATGAAACCACAGACATTAGGAGCCACAACCATGTGAGCGTTCAGAGTCAAGAAAGACCTGCATCTGAGACCACAAGCATATATGTATGTAAAAACATGTGTGAAAAAAAGCTTCTTATTCTTTCCTCCTGACCTTCCCAGCCCCAGAAATAGAACATTCTACAAAGAGCACCATTCAGATATATTGAGCCTACATCCAACAAGAAATCGTGCCTCATAACAGGCAGATTCTTAATGTCTGAGATCAGAAGGTGAGTATCTAATCCTTGTCCAGCATGTTCACTTTCTGAGCTTCCATCTGTCAAAGTCACTGCCCCTCATATCACTTCCATGTCCCCAGATATTGTTCAGACTCTTCTTGCTGAGCTTCTCTCAGTCATTCTTTTTCTTATTCCACTCTGATACTGCTCTTTGAGTACTACTCAAAGAGCAGTATCAGAGTGGAATATAACTTTACTAGTGATTTATAACTTTACCCTTTCATCAACCCCATGCCCAAAGCAACAGTGGAAAATTCATGGGATTTGGAGTGAAGCAGACTTAAATTTTATTTTTGTTCTTTTGTCTATTAGTAGCAACAGCTCAAATAAGATGCTTAACTTCTCATCTGCAATCCTTGCAGGGTGGCTGGAAGAATTAACTCATCCTTTCAGTAAGCAAATGTTCATTAAACATCCTAAAGTAGGAAAAGCAGAAAGCACAGTGCCTAGTATGCAGTAAATACATGATAAATAGTAATTATGCTTATTTTTTTGTGGAGAAAATAACAATAGAAATAGAAGTTACCTTAATTACCAGTCTGACCTACATCTCACATCCTGTCACTTTATTCAGAGCTCAGTAAATATTGATCCATTGAGTATTGTTCCCCTGACTTCTGCTGGTCCTCAAATTTCTAGTTTATTCTCACTGTATACAGCATTTCTTTCTTGGCTTGGCTCCTCCAGAATTCTCAGGCTGTGGCCTTGTCTTTTCCTCTGGATAGTGGAATCATCTATGGGAATTTGAACTCTTTCACACGCTTCATGTATCAAGTGACTCTCACTAGAACAGTTCCTGTGACGAGGTGACGCTGGATGGCATTCTGAGAAACCTCCATCTGCCATATGGCGTGGCAAATGTCATGAGGTATTGCTTCCTCCATTCCGGTGCAGCTTGCCAGGAACCTGATGCCACCTCCGTAACACACAACACCGATGGCTTAACTGTACTCAGGCTGTCAAAAGTGACTACTTTGAATGTTCTAACCCCATGGATTCTTTCAAGTCTCCACAATCCAACGGAGCTTGGGTTTCCTGAGTTCATCCCCCTCAGCACAGCTCTCTAGTCTTATTTTAATTGTGTTGGTTTTCACTATCAGTTCTTAGAATTGGTTCTAAGTTAACAAGAGTGTTCCTAGCACAATTACCAAGTGACTGTTCATTGAGTATTGTGGTTAACAAGCCTCAGCTAATAATCTCACAACTTTAAAGAACTTGTCTATGATTGTTTAGGAGTGTTTTGACTACTGTATTTTTTACTTAGAAAAAAACTCTATGATTTCTTTTTCTGCTTGGTATAGAGCTTATTTATGTCATTAAGTGACATCTTCTACAACACGAGTGTCTAGAGGGTCTTGTTTTTCTTTAGCCGAATATATTGTCTATAACCACTTGTATAGATAATTGGTCAAATTAGTTGCTTTACCTAAAAAAACTTCATACTGCAAAGTGTTATTTAGTTTACTTTTATTAATTAGGTAATCAGTAGCATAATTTATTCATGACTTCTCCCAGCCTTTATTTATTAATTGCCTCATTGGCTATTTTTATATTTGTTTCTAGAATTGCTAATTCAAATCCCTAAATGAAGTGGGAAGAGAGTGGCATGAAGGAGAAGGCTGAACAGATGAGCGTATGCCCCACATAGGCCTGGAAGTCCAGTGTTTCTAGGGCTTGAGATTGTTCAGAATAGTAATAAAATAGATATCTGAGGCCAAAAACATTGATAAACCAGACTTAATTTATGTGATACCACTTACAACCCTTGATTTACTGATTATGGTTTCTGTTTCCATTGTACTTCTTAACTAATAAAAGACAGATCACATTGAGATCTATGCTATCAGAGACTGAGTTCCTTCCATCATGCAGAGTGTTAATTATTTTTATTTTGTAATTTCAGACATATTTTGTAGTTTTTGGAGTGTTATTGGTTTATCTGACAACCTTTTATTACTTCTAGAGAATGTATGAAAGAGAAAGAGAGGAGAGAGAGAGAAATGACTCTCTTCAGTTCTATATTCAGGCATTTCCTTATTAGTATAATGTATATGCATTTGTAGGGCTTGAAGTTTCTATATTCATCATAATCTCTCAGAGACTTTCCTCTGATAGTTACTAAAGCTATGGCGTTCACATAATTCAGATTTTCCCTGCTAATCTTAAAGATTTTGGCAAAGGAAGCATCCTCCTAACATTTTGGTTGACAGTGCCACAGATTTGTTACTGAGTACTTGATAATGCTGTCTCCCTATGGTTGGCATCATGTTACCCTGACTTTCACAGAATGTTAAAATGTTACTAGAATCTAAATTCCCCATTTTCTTAATCATCTGTTTCCTTACAGCTTTCTGGTATCCTCTTATTTTTTTTTCTGTGTGTATCCATCCTGGGGGAAAAAAGAAATCATGGCCACTGTGGGTTAGCCCTAGTCTCTAGTGGATAAAAATCTGCTGAGGAACCTGACAGAATCTTAATACGTCCACATAGAGATACATGCTTCTGGAGGGAGGAGACTCAAAGGAGGAAGAAGTAAAAGGAAAAAAGATTTAATCCTTGTAAAAACTTTATGATATCTTTGATAAGTATGATTGAAACTTCTGCTGGAGAACAACTGGAGGACTGTCGGTTTACCTGATAAAGCTCTAGCCCTTCCTAGTAGCCTTTACTGTCAGAGCCTGAAGATGACATTTTTAATGTTCAAAAGCATACTTCCCTTTTCAGCAGTGTGTGCCAATTCTTAGATCGTTCAGAAGAAATATGATCTATAACTCACCAGAGATTTTGCTTATTTTACCCCAGCAGGATATTTTCTTACTCCAGTAAATTTCAGGTTCTTTGTATTCAGCCTATTTTCTCAATAAATTGACTGGTTTTAAAATTCAACAGAAGACTAAATTTCTGGAGCACTCATTGAGATCTTTACACTTGGAATCATGATGTGGTAGATACTGTAACACACCACTCAGATGGCTCCTTCAGAGCAAAGTGTTCATCTCCTCCTCTAGCAGGACTGCTGCCTTTACCCCATAATTGCCCACAGACAAAGGGAGTTGCCTTACTCAAGTTTACACAACTTTTCTGGAGATACCTGTGTCCAATGACTGGTTCAAGTGGCCTTCTTGCCTCAATTTGGGACACCACTAAAGCGCCATCACAGTGCCATAGATCCCAGTGAGAGCAGTTAAGAACTCTGCTGCCACCACATTGTAGTTCAATTTCTCCTCACCACCTTGCTTCCGTCATGTCCCTTGCAAATTTCTTGCAAAAATCTCTACCCCAGGGTCTGTTTTCTGAGGGAATCTACAAAAAGAGTTGATACTGGGAGTACTATGAAGAAGCAGACTCTAAATTGGAATTTTGGAACTTGATTACCTGCCCACCAGCTGCTAATGAAGACCTTATCACTAGTGGTTAATGCTGTTATCAGTGGTGAACTGAAACGAGATATCAGCTAAAACAAATGCACTTGTGGGTGCAATGCCTCAGGAGAGTTTGAGAAGTATGGGGGAAGTAGTAATCATAAAGATTATAAATTTGAGTGGCTGCTCTTGTGCTACTTTGTATTGGGAAAAGACAGCAAAATATGAGGAAGATACTCCTCAATCTAAGATAAACATGAAGGTTAGAGGGTCTTGTTGGTAACATAAGAAGACTCATCTTCGGCAACTGAAAGGCAGGAAAATCTAAGAACCTGACTCTTCCTTAATTATAAGGGTATCAGAGCTCCAGAGAAAGTTGAATTCTCAACCTTAAGCACTTTGCTTCACAATAATCGATTTCCAAACTTGTTCCTGTATCTCACTGATGAAATACCATGCTGCAATAAGAAAAGACCCTACAGCACCACAGCAAGTGTGTACAGGAATGAGCCCCTAATTAGAAAAACCAACATCCACTTTCCTGGGTAACAATATACTGGAGAAAGAGGAATAACCAAAGGTTTTGAGAACTGTTTGGCAAAGGTTCTGTGTTAACACGGATAGCTGAGGACTTAAAGAATTAACATAGCCCCCGATAGAGTGGTGGTATCTGAGGGCTAGGTAATAGATGGAGTCATGTTGCATATCTCACAGAGGGTTCAGTTGGTGGTCATTTTCCCATTCAGCAAATGTGTATTTTGGAGGGACATACTTAGTAACTGGCAGAAAACCTACATTGGTTTCCTGACCTGAGGTGAAGTAGCTATTATATTGGGGAATGCAAAATAGTTAATGAAGCTGCCCCTTCCTCTATTCAAGAAAGGGAATCAAAGGATTTTTGCATTCTGAGTAGAATGTTAAAGGTTAGTGTTACTGTCAAAGACCTAGGTTTTGATCACCTTCATATCTCCATTTAATCCACCAGTCTGGCCACTACAAAAAGCTGATGGATCCTGGCAGATGCTAATGCACTCCCACTAACACAACCAAGCATTAGGCCCAATTGTAGATGCTGTGCCAGATGTGGTATTTCTGCTTGAGCACATTGACATGACCTCAAGAACATAATCTGGTAAGTGCGTTCTTTTCTATCCCTACTAATAAGGAGGATCAGAAGCAATTCCCATTCATGCAGGAACAACAACACGTAAGATTTTATCTCAGGGTTATGTCAGTTCTCCAAGGGCACTATGACATTGGGATGGTGCTTCAGAGGTGTCCCAAAGTGAAACAAGGAGGCAACTTGAGCCATCATCAAATGCAGCTGCCTTAAGAGAAGATGTGTAAACTTGAATGAGGCAGCTCCCTTTGTCTGCAGGCAGTGCTAGGTAGAGGCTCAGCTGTGGGCCATCAGCAGCCAACAATTCTGGTAGCTAAGGAAATGGGTACCTCGATCCAGAAGGTGCCATCAGAGTGGTACCTGACATTATCTGTTGTAATGTGGTGTGAAGGGATCACAACTCACTGGACATTCCACAGAGTATCACATTGGTCCACTTTGCTGATGGCATGTGACTTGGATTTGAAGACAATAGTGGAACACTTTTGTTTCTGCATATGAGAGATAAACTATAAAGATTTGAGTTTCCCCAATATCAGTAAAGTTTTTAAGAGTCCAGAGATCCAGGATATGCTTAGACATCCCTCTAAAGTGAAGGCCAGATTATTGCACCTTCTCCCACCACAAAGAAGGAAATATAGGTTCTAGAGGCAGCATATTTTACACCTGGAAATATTACTCTAATCCATTTACTGAGAGAAACAGAGGTCAAGAGTTTTAAGTGGAACGAAAAGCAGCAAATACAGGCCATGGTAGAATTAGACCTGCACCTTGCATAAAAAAATCCAGCAGAAGCTATAATGCTAGAGGCATCTGTGACAACAAGAGACATTCCGTGGAGCTTACCACCAGCGTTTACAGGAAAATCATGATGACCTCTACAGTTCTGGAGCAAGGCCATGCTATCTGAAGTCTAGAGCTGTATACACAACTCAAATATATACACAATTCCTGTTAAGTTACTAGGCTCTTGTAGAGCTCACACTTCTGACCTAGGCCATGAAGCGACCATGGAGCCACAGCTGTCCTTATAGCTGGGTCTGTCTGACTATCGAGCTAGGGATCAGGCAGTCTCAATAGCAACCCACCATAAGATGGAATTGCATCTTGCATCAGAAATGCACAAAACCCGAGACATAGGAAAGCTACACAGTCAAGTGGTCCAGAGGACCCTGTTATCAACCACTGCTTCACTAGCTTCTCTCTCTCAGCTTGCACCCATGACTGTATGGGACTCTTGAAGGAGGAGGAAAGAGATCATTCCCAGATGAGTCAACTTGGAATGATGGTACAAGCTGAAAGTTGACTGTTATTGTACTACAGTCTTATTCATAAATGTCCCAGAAAAGGGGCAATAAGAAAAAATTCTACTAATAGGTAGAACTTGGGACAACACATCTGATCATCACTTTGGGTTAAAAGAAAAATGGTTGAGAGATTCTCAGGCAGTGGTGAATGGTTTCACTGGTCATTCAAAAGTCTGGAAGCGGTAATATGGAAAGATAAAGAAGAAGGTATGGGCAAACAGCATGGACATGGAGGGTGAGGATCTTTTGTTATCTGCTGACACTCACCAGAGTGTCCACCAGGAAGGATGACTGCCATGGCTCTAGAGAGAGGATAAGTGCCAAGCAGATGTATAGTAATTGGAAAATAACATATAACAGGTTATTGTTGCCCCAGTAGAACACAATGTGTAAAACTGACTGTCTGCATCAGATAGATACATTAAGCCTCTCCCAATTCTTATTTTTTTTGAGATGGAATCTCACTCTGTTGCCCAGGCTGGAGTGCAGTGGCGCAATCTCAGCTCACCTCAACCTCTGCCTCCCAGGTTCAGGTGATTCTTGTGCCTCAGCCTCCCAAATAACTGGGATTACAGGCATGCACCACCACATCTGGCTAATTTTTGTATTTTTAGTAGAGATGGGGTTTCACCATGTTGGCCAGGCTGGTCTTGAACTTTTGACCTCAAGTGATCTGCTGCCTTGGCCTCCCAAAGTGTTGGGATTACAGGTGTGAGCTACCATGCCTGGCCCCAATTTTTAATTTGAGATAGTCATGTAAAATGTGCACAACCAGAAGCAAAAATGAAACAAGGAAAACAACATCAGGTGACACTGAAATCATATATTGTTCTGTACCACAGAACTATTAGTAGGGCATGATGAAGAGGATATCTTAATTTGAATGGGCCTCAGCATATCAAGGGAGATTTTTGTGAAGATGTATGGATGTCTGTATGTGTGTTTCATTAACTTAAGAAACATGTTTTAGTCTTATTCCAGTGGCTATAACAGAATAACATAGACTGGGTGGTTTATAAAAAACATTTATTTCTCAGAGTTGTGAAGGCTGGGAAGCCCTGCATCTAAGCTCCAGCAGACTTAATGTCTGGTGAGGTCCCCCTTCCTGTTTTTTGTTTGTTTGTTTGTTTGTTTTTGTTTTTTTAATGTGTCCTCACATGGTAAAAGGGAGGGAGGGAACTCTCTGGAATCTCTTTTATAAGGGCACTAACCCCATTCGTAGCCCTCGTGACCTAATCACTCCTCTTCCTAATGCCATCACATTGCAAGTCAGGATTTCAACATATGAATTTTGGGAAAACACATTCAGTCTACAGCACATTGGATAATTCAAAGACCACTGAACTGAGAGTTATGAGAGCCATTGTTTCTCTCAGTAAATGGATTAGAGCAATATTTCCAGGTATAAAATATGCTCATCTCTTCTACAAGCAGGCTTTGAGATTTGAGACTTCCTATATTTTGATTTTCTAATCCATAAAGTAAGACATTAGACTAGCTCTTCCACATTTTCAAGTATCTTTATAGCAGTACCCTACTCTCTGTAGTACCAATTCTCTGTATTCATTTTCACATTCCTATAAAGAAATATCAGAGACTGGGTAATTTATAAAGGAAAGAGAGTTAATTGACTTGCAGTTCCACATGGCTGGGGAAACCTCAGGAAACATAATCATGATGAAAGCTGAAGAGGAAGCAAGGACCTTCACATGGTGGCAGAAGAGAGAGAAGCCCAGGGGAAGCCATTTATAAAACATCAGATCTTGTGAGAACTCATTCACTATCACGAGAACAGCATGAGGGGAAACACTCCCATGATCCAATCACCTGCAATCAGGCCTCTTTCACGATACATAGGGGTTATTGGAATTACAATTAGAGATGAGATTTGGGTGGGGACAGAGCCAAACCATATTACCGTGTGACCCAGCAGAAACAAACATATATGTCTATGCAAAAACTTATACATATATATTCATAGTAGCATTATTCATAACGGCCAAAAAAGTGGAAAACCCCAAATGTCCATCAATTGCTCAATGGATTTTTAAAATGTGGCATATCTATACAATGGAACATTATTTAGCAATAAAAATGAATGAAGTATGATACATGCTGCAACATGAAGGAACCTTGAAAATATTAAGTGAAAGATACCAGATGTAAAAGACCATGTATTGCATGTTTCCATTTAAACACAGTCTACAGAATAGGCAAATCATTAGAGAAAGTACATTAGTGGTTGCCTAGGGCTGGAGTTGGGAGTGGAAGGAAATAGAGAGACAACTAATGGAGTTTCTTTTGGAGTGATAAAATATTCTACAATTGTGCGACCATCGCCACAATCGTGGCGATGTGGCGATGGTCGCACAATTCTGTGGCTATACTGAAAACCACTGGATGGACGAATATGATGGTATGTGAACCAGATCTTAATGAAACTGGTACAGAGCATAATGAAAGAAATATAAAGACTTGGAATATGAGATATACTATGATAACCATTAAGTTAATGAAAGAATTCCTACTATGAGCTGGGTATGGTGGCTCATGCCTGTAATCCTAGCACTTTGGGAGGCCAAGCCTGGTGGATTGCTTGAGGCCAGGAATTTGAGACCAGCCTGGCCAAGATGGCAAAAACCCCTACAAAAAATTTAAAAAATTAGCCCAGTGTGCTGATGCATGCGTATAATCCCAGCTACTCAGGGATTTTCTACTCAGGGAGGCTGAGGCATAATAATTGCTTGAACATGGGTGGTGGAGGTTGCAGTGAGCTGAGATCACATCCTCTAAACTCCAGCAGAAAGAGAATCTGTCTCAAAAAAAAAAAAAAAAAGACATTCTACTATGATAACTGTGCATGAGGCTGACAAATGAGGGAGCAATAAAAAATTCACAAAAGACTTACAAATGGACAATAAAATAAAATATCCCAACTCACTGGTGATCAAAGAGTACAAATTAAAATGAAAACAAGATGTTTTTCCTCAGCAAAGGGGTGAAAACATTTTACTATAATACACGTTTTAGATGTATATAATGTTTTATATGTATAATATAATAATATATAATATAAAACTATGTATTGGTAGGTCATGAATTTGCTGAAAGAAAATATTTTGGTATGAAACCAAAGAATAAAAAATAACTATGGAAGACCATCTTGTTTTCTAAACAAAATGCTTTTAGATTATATTTTTATGCAGAAGCATACTTAAAAAAAGAAATCCTGCTGTGATAACTGTGCATGAGGCTGACAAGGGAGCAATAAGCACAAATTCACAAAAGAAGACTTACATATGGACAATAAATACTTTTTCTTATTTTGAAAATAATTTCTTATTGTTGAAAAACTATTCCTCACACCTTGCCCATTCTTGAGCTTAAAATTCAACACGTGGTTGGTAAGAAAGAGTCTCTAATCTTTCCAGGAGGGAGTTGGAGCTGCTGACCTTGCAAAGAGATAGGCAGACACAACCAGAGTGGTACTGTTCAGCTCAGCTGTCCATCAGCTGGGCTGTTGGGGTGTAAGTAATCCTTACATTATTGTAAAATACTGCTAAAAGATTTTTCATTTTTACACTCTAAATTACTTTGGGACCTAAATTAAAGTTCCTGTATTATAACCAACTTGTGTCACCCAGCTTATATTTAAGGCCTATAGCATTCAACTTTTTTAGGAAACAAGGTTGTATTCGTTTAGGGTTGATGAGACTTCTAAAAAGGATAGTCCCAGAGACTGCTACCAAAGCATTAAGGAATGAATTAGTCATATGATGAGAGCTAACATTTATTAAGCACGTACTCAGTTCCAGATATACTTCTAAGTACTTTACATATGTTGGTTTATTTAATTCAATGAGAAAACTTTATAGTTAAGGAAAATAAAATTTACTCAAAAAGTAATTGACTTGCCCAAGACCGCACAGTTAAAAATGACAAGGCCAAAATTTTAACCCTTGTAATTGATTTTCTGTGACTATGTTCTTAACTACCAAAGTATTTGACAAAGATAATTTTAAAAGAATGAATATGGGAAAATAGTTGCCTGTTTTTCTGCTTATAAATTGTTGGAGCAAATATTAGAATGGGAAATTAATGATGTTTCTAAAGCAATACAATTATTATTTCAGAATTTAAAGGGAAACAGATTTCAAAGGTAGGCTCTGGCTAGGAGGGTGGGTTAAACACCACATAGCTGAGTTGTGGTTGCCAATGGGTTGCGTCTTTTGACGTATACCAAGCCAACACATTAAGCCTCATTACCTCAGTCATACTGAATTACATTTTGTAATTTAATGAAACGTTAAGTTAGACCATGCAGTGCAGTCATCAGCTTAAATTGCTGATGTGTTCTCTGACAGACACAGCTGGACAGACTCAGTTCCCAGGCTTCCCATCCTGATGGAGGTGATCAGCTCTGTCCCAGCCTCATTTCAGCTCATGAGCCAAACGCCTCTTTTTCCATATCTTTTTGGCAAATTATGTTTACGTTTCTGTCTTTTATTATTTTTTCTCTTTTCCTTTTGATGAGAAGTTATGAATAGAGAGACTGCTGGAAAAGTTTAGCCCCAGATTTTGTAATATGAGGTAGAATCTTGCTTAGAAGGTTAATGTAGGAGAGGGCATTAAATGTACTCTTGTGCTTTTTGAAAAGATTCTGGTACCTTAGTAACTAGATCCTATTAGGCGAGCTGTAGGAAGAATTTGCCCCAGGCCTAAGGTTTTTTTTTGTTTTTGTTGTGTGTGTGTGTGTGTGTGTGTGTGTGTGTGTGCATTTGTTTAGTTTTTCCCTCTATCTTTTTATAGGAAGAAGATGGTGCTATTGTGAGGTTTCAGAGAATGCATATTGAATTACAGCTGTAAATGTCCCTTTCAAAGTAAAATAAAGGGAGGATGTATCAGGAAAGGTGGAGATAAGAGTGACTTACGCTTTAGACTCTCTATTTTCTCTCTGGTCACATATTTCATAAATAAAAGAAAGGAATCAGAACAGATTTCCTTTAGATCAGTGTTTCATAAAATGTGGTCATTGGGCCATCAATATCAGCAACACTTGGGAATTTGTCAGAAATTTACATTCTTAGGTTTCTTGGATCAAAACCTTTGGAATTGGGTGTCAGCAACTGGTGACTAACAAGCTCTCCAGGTGATTCTGATGCACACTCAAGCTTGAGAACCACAGACTCAGGCCACTTCTAAGGTTATCCCATCTGTCAGGGACCAATAGTCCGTAATTAATATTTTGAGGATAAGTAAGTAATTCTGACTCAAGTGTACAAAACTCAGGGATACAGTGGTTATGAGTTGTCTCCTTATCCATGGAGCTGTGTCAAGTCCTCACCTTAAATCCAATTTGGTGTCCTAACTCAGGTATCACGTCCAGAGTTAGGAGCGATGGGAAATAAAAGCCAATATTCCCTTAGTTGTACACACCATAAACGTCAAAAATAAACATCCTTGCACATAATATCTGTACCTTTACCCAATTATTTACTTAAAACATATTTTTGGAAATGGATTTTCTGAGATGAAAATAATAAACTTTAAATTGTAATCTATTTTGCTAAATTACCGTTTAGATCATTGTAATAATCTATATACTCATTCCATGGACACAACATCACTGCTTAGTTCAGTCTTCTCCATTTTGCCAATTGCTTGGTAAACAATGGCATTAAAAATTTTTTCTTTCCATTATTAATGACGTTAAGTAATCTTTCAGGTGGCTTAGTGGTAACTTGTATCTTTTCTTTATCCTTTCCTTAAAAAAAAAATCACATTTTTTTTCCTTAGTCTGTTAAAATATACCAACTTAAACAGATAGATTTTTTATTACGTCCAAAAGACAAAGTTTAGTTTGTCATTATATATATAAACATAAACACACATGGCCATATCTCACATGCATACCCTGGATTCAATTGGATAATTTTTTATTTTTTATTTTTCATCAACCCTCATAAGAATATTAGGACTAGATTTTTTTCTAATACTTCTATCAGCTGATTTTGATATCGAAGTTATGCTACCCTTACAAAATAAGCTGGGTGTCTTTCTCTGTTTAATTCTCTTAACAAGGTTTTAAAATATATGCACTATCTGTTTCTTAAAATTTTGGTAAAAGTTGACTAAAAATCTGTCTGGGCAGGTGGGTGTCTTCTGTGAAAAAAAATATTTTTACTATAATTTCAAGCTCCTTAGTAGTTATTATGTTTATTTTCTCTATTTATTTTTGAGTCAGTTTTGATAATTCATACTTTTTAGAAAACTATTACAAATTTATTAATATAAATTTGTTCATCTTCTTCAAATATTTTTTAACATCTCAAATGTTATCAGTAGTTATGTTATTTAATCCATTGCTCTCATCAGTTGTGTCTTTCTTAGATTTTGATCACTCTTGTTGAGATATTTACACATTTTTTACTCTTTTCAGAGAATCAACTTTTGACTTGTAGTTATTATCCTTATTTTTTGCTTATTTATTTTCTGCTTCATAAATACAT
>PVKP010011352.1:0-25827 GCA_004027715.1 Plecturocebus donacophilus
GACTTTTAAATTTTAAATTAGAAAAATTTACTAAAATGTTTACATTCTGCTGTTTCAAGGAGCAAATGTGGGCATAAAATATTTTTACAGTTTGCAGATTCATTATGGATATGAATACAATAAAATAATTTTCCCCAAACATCTGTGCATTAACTTGCTAGGGCTACCATGACAAAATACTACAGACTATATGGCTTAAACAACAGAAATTTAATTTCTTGTAGTTCTGGAAGCTAGATGTCCAAGAGCAAGATGTCAGAAGGGTTGGTATTTGCTGAAGACTCTCTCCTTGGCTTACCTTTGTCTGCATACAGCCTTTTCTTCATGAGCACACACCCTGTCATGGCTGTGTGCTTAAATTTCCTGTTCTTATAAACACACCAGTCAGATTGTATTAGGGGCCACCTTAAAAGCCTCAATTTGATTTAATCATCTTTTTAAAGGGCCTATATCCAAATACAGTCACATTCTGAAGTACTGGGGCTTAGGGCTTTAATATGTAAAATTTGAGGATACGTAATTCAGCCGAAAACACTGGAAATTAAAACTCACAAGAAGATGAAATTATGGACTAGTAAAATAAACATTCTTTTTTTTTCCAAAGTAAATTTCACCTATTAAAATTTATTACCAAAATGAATCTTTAGAACATAATCCAAATGTGGTTGCTGAATTATTTGAACAAAGGACATACAAATGCCCAGATGGGTTATTTTAGGCATTTGGAAGTTGGAAGCACATCTGCAAGTTTGATGTCTGAGACAATAATTATGCCTATTCTCGTTATTGTTCAGTGTTATTATAGCAATATTGCATGCTTAAGAGCAGTATTTTCCAGTTACAAAGTACTTTCTCATTCATTGTCTAGCTCTAGTCTTGAAAGAGCCATGTGAGTGCTGGTATTCATATGTAGGACTTTTGTTTATTTGTGTCGGATGAACCAGAATGACATAAGAGAGACTGAATTTCAGGAGTTTCACTTTAGAAGATGTTCACTTTTGCTATTCTGGGTGGTATTCTGTTACTTTTAATCTTTTTATTGTTAGCAAGGAAACTTATTCTATCTGATAATTTTTGAGAAATGGTGATATGGTTTGGCTGTGTCCCCACCCAAATCTCATCTTGAATTGTAGTTCCCATAATCCCTATGTGTCTTGAGAGGGATCAGGTGGAGATAATCATGGGGGACAGTTTTTCCCATCCTATTCTTGTGATAGTGAGTTAATTCTCATGAGATCTAATGGTTTTATAGGGGGCTTCCCCCTTCACTGGGCACTCATTCTTCCTTCTCCTGCCACCTTTTGAAGAAGGATGTGTTTGCTTCCCCCTTTGCCATGATTGTAACTCTCCTGAGGCCTCTCCCCAGGCCTGAGGAACTATGACAATTAAACCTCTTTCCTTTATAAATTACCCAGTCTCAGGTGTATCCTTATAGTGGCATGAGAACAGACTAATACCAAAGAATTTAAACTTTTTTCATCAATCAGAACAATTATATTGATACCTACTATATTTAACATACTATTCTACATGTTAAAAAAGCAATTATCTACATTATTGGGCATAAGATTATAATTCTTATTTATGAAAATATCTATATATTTACTTTTTGTTTATGATTTTGAAATTCCATTCTATTTGTGATATTAATCCACTACCAATATTTATAATTCCACTTTGAGTCTAAATTCTATTTTAAGAAAGAAACACAGGGAAACACACTATACTGGATCTGTTTCACAGGTAAGAAAAAGGAGTTTTTTACTTCTAATTTTCAAGCACATCTGGAAGATAGTACAGAGATAAGACATAAAATTTTATTAAGTTACTTAAATATATATTTTTACAAAAATTACTAATTTGTTATTTTAATAAGGAGCAACTGGAAAAAAACAAAAGGCTGATTTGTGTTGCTTTCTCTCTAGTGAATGATGTGCCACTTCTCTACATTAGAACTCTTTCATTTTTATCATCATCAATGTAGCAGGTATTGAAGGTCTATTTGAATATTTGAGTATCTACATATATTTGAGTCTTGGCATCTGGAAGCAGTATTATTTGAGAATTCCCCAACATAAAGAACAAGAAATACCCAAGATTTCTATCACTAGATTTTAATTTTAACATTTTCAGTAACATATTTCAATCTTTCTCATCTGAGACTCTTCTAATAACCTTTCCTGAGGATTTACACAAGAAATAAGAGTGTCTTGGAATCAAAATAGATTGAGAGTTTCAAGGGACTGATTACAAACTTGAGAATTTTTGTCAGAACTGAGATATGGTACAAAATGGACTGGGCGAGTGCTAAATTATTATGGTAAATGCCAGCACTACAAGAAGGATGAGATATAGCCAGGTCAAAAAGACTTTCTTACAAAATACTTTATTTGGGTAGATGTGTGGGGGTGTTATGAACTGAACAGTTATTCAAGTGGCTCTGGGATAATGTAAAAATTCTTAGAATTTCCTGCAATGGAATTGTTCAAAATTATATAGTTTTTCTAATGCTATTATTATCTCCTAAGTAATGTTTATCTCATTATTAAATGACAAGTGCCAAGTAGAGCAAAAAAAGTCAGTGTTGGAGTGCCATAACATGTAGAAAATGCGCTTGTTTATTTTCAAACTATAAACAGTAACACATACTTGCTAAAAATATTCATTATACGACAATGCAGAGAATAAATACGGAAATCTACCTTCACTTCTCCTCTATCTTTCTAATGGAAAGTAACCACTGTTAAAAGGTTGTAAGTAGCTACATCAATATATGTAAACTGAGTAATATATCTCATTGCTTATGACCCTGTTTTGACATGACAAGGCTATATTCAAAGAAATATCAACTTGCCATGAGATAAAATTAAATTTAACATCTTTGTTCTAGTCTTTTATGATAACAGCAAATATCATTTGAAAAATAAATCAAAATGTCTTCAATTATCTTTTTTTTTTTTCTGGTCCAGGCTCACTCTCCATGCAGCTGATTCTATGTCTCTCTCTCTTTCAAGTTCATGCTCCTAATAATCACTGTTCCCAAATCCAGACCGAGCTGAATTACTCACATGTCTCATTTCCCGTGACTCATCTGCGTGTTAGTAGGTCAGCAGTTTCTCAGTTTTCTTTAACTTTTCTTATACTACTATGATTCTGTGCCTCAAAAAGGGGTTAGGACATCGATTAAGCATGCATAAATTTTTGCTTTGTAGAGAAGGAAGTATAAATACTCAAAATTAAATGTATTCCTTTAAGTTCTTCACGTTTTCTGTATGGACATATACAGATGTACACGACTTATTCTTTATAGCCAGCTCTCCATATTTGTAGATTCTGCACTCAAGGATTCAACCAACCTCAGATCAAAAACATTTGGAGGAAAAAAAATAAAAGGCAGTTGTGTCTGTACCCAAAGTGTACGGACTTTTTTGTTCCTTGTGATTATTACCTAAACAATATAGCATAACTACAATGTACATAATATATATATTATATTTATCACAAGTAATCTAGAGATGACTTAAAGTAAACAAAAGGATATGTGTACATTATAAGCAAACACCACATCATTTTGTATAAGGGACTTGAACCTCCGTGGATTATGGTATCCATGGACGAATCCTGATACCAATACCCCATGGATGCCCAGGGATGATTTTACTTCTAATTTACAGTTCTAACTTTGGCATTCACCTTTTATTTACACCTAAGGACATCATGTGAAAATGAAATTATTGGATTTAGAAATGAGTAAATAATATTTCAATTTACTTAGGAATGATTGTCTTTCTTATATGCTACAAGAATTTTTCTAAAAGGAAAAAGGAAAGAACACATTACACTTTCAGTAACCCCTGGGTCAGAAATAAAACATTTATATAAAGAGATAAGATCTTTAAATGAGAAAAACATTGAGTACATTGCTTAGCTGATAAAACAAATTTTGGATGAATAAACAGAAAACAGAAGCTGAAATTGATTCAGATGCCGGATTTATGGGGAAGAAAATTCAGAGCAGTTTAGCTAGCAATGGAAGGTTGAGAATAAAACGAGTTCTTTGTAGTGCAAGTGCTGTGTTGTCTGGTTTGTTTAATTTTTGAAGTTGACACATCACACATTGTTGAAATGACATGCTGAATGAACTTGAGTGTAGTGTAGAAAACACTAACAAGCCAAGAGCTCTGCCCTCGGTCATGAGTCATTAGGTGGTTAAAAAAAGTGCATCAGTTTGTCGGGAAGAATTTTCAAACTTGTCTGGATGTTGTGGACATGTGAACATGCCATGTCATCTGAGAAACTTGAAGCAGTGTTTTTTTAAAGCAACATGCCAAGAATTGAGATAATGAAGACATATATTCATATTTGTACAAAGCGACATCTTAATGAGACTAAAGCAGTATGCTTCAGACTACTGAAAGGTTTGAAGTCTCATCACATTTAGCAGTAATTAGAGCAGTTTAACTTCTACCCTAGAATGAGATCACAGAAAGTGTGAAGCCATGTTAACATGCCTGGTATAAAATCATGGAAGGAAATGGGATTGTATACCTCAGTGCAACATTTGCAACATTTCAGGTAATTAGAATGCAATTCAGATAAACTATAATTTATTTAATATTGTGTGGATGAATTTCTGGAAGGAAAAAAGAACGGAAGGAAGGAAGGAGGGAGGGAGGAAGGCAGGGAGGAAAAAAAGAAGGGAGGAAAAGAATAAAAAATTCCAATAAAACTTTAACTGAACTTAGTAAAAATGAACTGCTTAGTGTTGTACTCCTAAATTCATTGTACCTACAATGAATGGCCTTTACCATGAGGTGACTGAGATCTCACCTAGTGAAAACTAATAGAGTGAATTAACATGAACATTTTATTGTATATTTACTATAATCTAAGAAAATGATTTATTCATTAGTCCCATATGCAAATATCCTTGCTTTGGAGATCCTTCTGCTCCTGGATCATATTGCCAATTTTTGGTATTCAATATTTATGAAAACATAAAGTGTGAGTCTTAGATGGGCTCTTCAATATCATCAAGTCTCATTGTTAAAGAAAAAGTAGCCACTTAGTCAAGTTCATGTAGGACCCACTCCAGGGAATGTCTAAACGCAAGTGGTCTAGAAGCTAACTTAAGGAGGTGTATAGAACTGGTTTTATGTAGAGTAAGAGAAAGGAAAAGACGTTTGTGTTTTAAAAAATAAAATTTATGCATCTAACCTGATTAACCACTTGTGGAGCCCAGGATCTTAGGCTATAGTTTAAATCTGTTATCACTTTTTCTGTACTCTTGTTCCATGTTTTGGGAAATATTAATTAAGTATAGATTACAACAGATTATGGATAGCATTTGCTGAACTGTTAACGTCACAGGGATTTTGACTATCACTAGCAGAATTTTTTTAAACACAATTTTTTCATGTTTGAGCTTGTCTCAACATTTAAAACTACTGCTTGAAACTGGATTTGTGTAAGATAATTTTCTATTTTTTTTCTATAAAATGTGATTTGTCTAACCCTACTAATCTCTTCTAATAAACAATATAGTACATTAGCAGTTGACTAACTCATCAGTGATGTTAATTTTTGATGCTAAAAACCTGAGTATCACAATTGAAGGATTGCTAATCACATGTGCTTCACATTTCCCTCCTACAGAATTTAATTTGGGGGTTATATCCCCCTGCTCTTAATACAGTTCTGTCTCTGATATTGGTAATCTTTGTTAGCTGCTCTCCATCAGGTCTTTACTTCCCAACATCGCCAAATACTAATTTGGGGATGATCTAATTGTGGATCAGATCACACCCACCTCTTAATTCTGGCGTGTTGTGAATAATAATGTCACCTAAACCAGTCAGTCCCTTCATGCTACTAGTCGCAGTGATAAGGTTAGGTGCAGGTATGAGATCTCGGCCAGGTCAATCAGTTTAAACCTCCTTTCTACCTGACAGGAATGAAGAATCAGTAGCTCCAGGAATCTCTGGCACCTAAGCTAAGTCTGGGCTAGGATCCAGGCTTAGTGATATGGCTCTAATGAGAGGAGGAACACCAGGGTTCTTGGTCCTCATGTCGAATTAGAAAAAACAACACAGAAACAAGTGGAGTGGTTTTAAGGAGCAGAGTTTAATAGGCAAGAAGGAACGGAGAAGACAGAAGGAAGAAGATCCCCTGTACAGAAATGGGAATGGGCGGGGCTCCAAAGCTGAAAGAGGGGTCTCCAAGAGGTGTATATGGGTCTCCATATACACCTGGGACACCAGCCAGGTGTACATGCAGAGGCTGGAGAAGGCGGTGTCTGATCTGCATAGGGCTCAGGGAATTGGTTTGACCAGGCGTGTCATTCATGTGGCCCACAAAACAGCTGGCCCTTCCACCCTAGCCTTTTAATATGCAAACGCAGGGCACCCTGATGTTCTACGCAGGTGGGGATAGGTGGGGGCGGCCATGTTGGCAGGAAGATGTGGGGCAAGAGCAGGAAGGCCGTGGAAATCACCATGTTGGGTGGACCCAGTTTCTAATGGTCTGCATTTGCCTATCAAAGGTTGCTGCCTGGCTCTAAGAGTGAGGGCTTTACAAGAAACATTATTCTAGAGACGCTTAACAAACAAAAACTTCCCACGGCCCCCTTTCTCTATCTGTCTAAAATAATTTCTTAATAACTCTTACAACATTAGGACAATGTGACACTGCAGATGCAAAAGAGAGAGAACTGGATTATTTGATGATATCATTGCTCTGATACTTTCGCTTTCCATTGCCCAGGAATGGTCTGAGTCAGGGGGTCTTATTTGTGCTGACAGTGAATGTTCATCTAGACTAAGCACAATAGTAGTTATTACACAGGTAGTCGGCTTCTCAACTCACGATCCAAGGGGTTTTTAGTACATATCAGAAAGGTGTTTTAAACACAAAATGATGGCAAGTGTCTATAGAAACAAGAATATAAATATAAGTGAAGCAGGAAAAGGCTGGGAAACAGACCTCTGGAACACCGAACGGGGAAGGAAGGGGTGATTTGTTCAGCTGGGAGGAGGTGGCATAGCTGCCCAATAGTCTAGCTCGAGCTCCCAGGGAAAGTTCCTGCCCTTTTAAAGGTTCACAAGTCTAGAGATAACATGTGAAAGGATCTTGGCCTTACAAGTCTAGAATTTACATGTGAAAGGGCCTTGGACCATGGAGTAGGGTTGGGTACAGTGACTTAGCTGGGGGTTTGATCCTGTTTAAGTAAAAACAGTGCCTTCTGGAAAGATGCCTACACACCACGCCTTCCATCTGTAGGAGGGCGATTAAAGGTGGAGTCTGGTCTGGCAGCCTTTACTTCTCCTATTGAAATGCAACGTGGAAGTCAAGAGGAAGGTGGTCTTACATGCTGAAGGGTGATTAAGGGTCTCCTTCCTCACTAGGACAGTTCACCGCTCTGATAGTCCTAACAGTGAGGAGGTTGATTTGACTGAAGCTGAGAATTTGCAATAAGGGATATTAAGAGCCGATGTCGGATTAAAAAAAAATGTACTTATAAACATGTTGCTTTCTTTTTTTACTGATCTCAACTGCTTTTCTTTTTTCCCAGGATTGAAACCAAGTTTACCAAACTATATAAATGCAGCAAAATGTACATAGTACTGGTGTCTCATTTGCTCTTTCAACTTCACGTTTTTATCTCTTGTATTCCCAGTAGCTAGTTTAGTAACTGACATGTACTAATTATTAAGTTTGACTGAATAATTAGGTTTTAATTTAATGCCACAATACATAGGAAAAGAAATATTGTCTTTTTATGAAATGTATATTATGGTTCATTTTTCATGATGTGATGGCTTCAGGTAATTTTTCTTCTTTCCTATTCTAAGCAATGCTTTCTCATCTTCATCATGTTCAAATGAAGTGCTTATTTGGATGAGGATATATATTTCAATAACTAAATCTTACACATACACACACACAGGCACACACAAATAGATGACAGATAAGGTACTTTGATAATAATTTTGCATCAAATTCACCACGAAGTACCTAAATATTTCATTAAAGACTATTCTGGGTGTGTCTGTGAGGGTGTTTTGGGAGAGATTAACATATGAATTATTAAAGACTGAGTGAAGCATATTGTTTACGCCAGTGTGCGTGGGTCTCATCCAATCTGTTGAAAGCCTGAATAGAAAAAGTATGAGTAAGAGAGTGAAGAGACAGAGGTACAACTCTTTGCCTAACCTTATTTGACCTGGGATATTAGTTTTCTCCTGGCTTTACACTCAGATTCAAGCTGTAATTTATACCATCAGCAATCCTAATTGTCAGGTTTTCAAGCTCACACTGAAACTGTACCATTGGCTCTCTCCTGGATTTACACACACCCCCCAAAACATGAGTTAATGAAAACATATAGAAAAATTCAATAAAGGAAAATATTGGTACTGAAGAAGTGAGGTGGTGAGAGAGTTAATTTAATAAGAAATAAATAGATACATCTCAGGACTGTGAGAGCAAATATTTCTACTTTAATAAAAAATCTACCCTTTTGGCTTTACAGTTGACCATTAAACAAGGTGGGAATTCGGGGTATCTACTACCTGCACAGGAAAAAATTCATGTATTAGTTTTGTCTCCTCCGAAACTATTAATTGATCACTGTTGACCAGAAACCCTGTTGATGGCATAAGCAGTCATTTACCACATATTTTATATATTATATATAATATTTTATACTGTATTTTCAAAATAAAGTAGATTGGAGAAAAGAAACTGTTATTAAGAAAATCAAAAGGAAGAAGAAATATATTTACTCCTCATTAAATGAAGTGGATCTTCTTAAAGGTCTCCATCCTCAGGTCTTCATATTGACTAGGCTGAGGAGCAGGGGTAAGAGGACGGATTGGCTCTGCTACCTCAGGGTGACTGAGATAGAAGAATCTGTGTGTAAGAGGATCCACATAGTTCAAACCTGTTCTATTTAAGAGTCAACTCTATTCATCAGTATATGTTTTATTAATATATTTATACATTTACTCATGAATTTATCCAATAGTCACTCATTTTTGAGTCTCTAATGCCTACAAATTAAAGGAACTCAATTAATAAGAGACCCTCTGAAGTCACTACCTATAATCAAAGTGAATACAAACCCAAACAATGAGATGCCTCATGCCAGGGATAGGCTCAGCATCTTCTGAGAGGAGAGAAGAAATGACTGAATCAGACAGATTAACTGGCTACACTAGGAGAGATGAGAAGAGTACTTTAAGAGCACTAATGAGTTTTCTGTGTTTTATGTATATGTAACGTTTTTGTCTTTCCAATGATACATGGGGAAAGATGGAGTAGGTAGCATCTGTGAGACATGGGAAAGTTCTTCTTCAAAGTTTATACTTTAGACTCCATTATAAGGAGTGACAATCTTTTGCTCTATGGCCATTATCTGCTATTAGCATAAACATATACCCATGTATATATATTCTCCAAATCAGTTACTTCTTAAATCAGCTACCTTGTCTCGCTCTAGTATGTCTGAACAGAACTCAGCAAGCTCCAAACCCTGCTGTGTGCCATTTCTTATTTGGAAACCCTCCTGACCTTCTCCTGACTAGCTTCCTCTTTTTCCTTATCTTCTTTCTCCTTACCTACTCAGGAAATTTCCAAGTTTTTAGCCAATTGGGTCAAGCATAGAATGTGAGGTCCCGTTCTGGCCAATGGAAACTGGACACAACAGTAAGGTGACTGCATCTGGCTACGGAAGTTATAAATGTCCCTGTCTCCCTTGTTCGGGTGTGCTCTCATGGCAAGACTCCCGGTGAGTTGCACTCTTCCTGCAGGAAGTAACCTGGAAGTAACCTAGCCTTGCTGAGTGATCCATTATCTTGTTGTGGATTTTTCTCAATATTATAAACTTGTTTCCAACACATCTCCTTTGAAATTATGGTGATTTTGCTTCTATTTCTAACTTTCAAGTTACTCTCAGTCCTCAGTTTGCTATGCCTATTCTGTAATAACTAGGCAAGTGTGAAGAGAGTACCACCACATGAAAAAGTGTTTTATTTCTGCAATTAAGAAGACACTAACAGGTTGCTTGAAATCTACACTGCCTAATGATCTTTGCACCCAGGCTATTGAATTCTATCTCTTTGGGGTGGAAATGTCTGCCCAATTTACTGAGGCTTTCGGCAGGGTTATGTTGGTCTAGCAGTTAAATAGTTATGTTAGGAATAAAAAGGAATTTAATGGTTTATTGGAAAGTCAATGGCATAATGTGTGAAGTACCTCTTTAACAGTATACTAAAAGTGTCAGAATTCTGTGCAATTTTCCACACACAAAAATGGCATAACATTCTACAGGTGTCACACATTTATTACCACTTGCTATGCTCATTAGTAAAATATTTTAATATATATATTCTCCTATAAATTAATCAGACATGTCCTAACAAATTTCCAAGCTAAGCAAGCAAGTAGGTAGATTCTGAAAAATGTGTTAAACACTAAGAATGTACTAAAATTTATCTGAAATTCCAACATTTCTTGCGGTTTTTTCTACAACACTAATTCACTGTGTTGACTGTTGTCCTGTACATTGTTGAACATAAGTTCTCTGAGCAAGGTCCAGATGTCCCTGATAGTTAAATTCTCATTGTCTTATGCTCACTACCAAAGTAATAAAGACTGCCTATGGACAACCTATGACTCCTTTAAAAAATAAGATTATTATATTTTTTTTATTATACTTTAAGTTCTGGGGTACATGTGCAGAACCTGCAGGTTTGTTACGTAGGTATACTCGTGCTATGGTGGTTTGCTGCATCCATCACCCTGACTATTTTTTAAATGGTAATTGATATTTTTGTGGACATGTATTTTTTCTGAATACATGCTTCTGTGTTGAGGGGTGTATTCTGCAGTGTCCTAAATACACACTGACTCATAAGGCTTCATAGCAAGATACTCTGACTTACAAAATCATCCATAATTTTTTTAAAAACTGTATTTTTTAAAGGAATAACCTTATAAGTGTAAAACAAGTACATACTATTTGACATTTCTCATGGTTTAAAAAGGATATATTTTTTATCAAATTAATATCATGTCAATAAAAAGAGTCAGACTCTGTGAAATATTTGACAAAATTTATCTGAGCCAAATATGACTAATGATGGCCTATGACACAGTCCTCGGGAAGTCCAGAGAACACGTGCCCAAGATGGTTGGGGTGCAGCTTGGTCTTACACATTTTAGGGATTCATAAGATATCAATCAAATACATTTAAGAAATATATTGGTTTGGTTCAGAATGGCAGAAAGGTTGAGTTTGTTTAAAGACCTGGGACAGATAGGAAGAAAATGCTCAGGTTAAGCTAAAGACTGTGAAGACCAAGGTTTTTTTGAAGTCTTATAGTGGCTGCCCTTGGAGACAATAGATGACAAATGTTTCCTATTCAGATCTTTAAAAGGTTCTAGACTCTTAATCTCTTTAGGATTGGGAGGTCGTGGAAGAAAAAGATCAAGCTATATATATATAGAGAGATGTTTATAGAGATTCTTTTTGGTGCAGATTCTTGCTTACTCAAGGAAACTCTTTCAACAATAATCTTTCTATTTTTTTAAGAAATGAAAAAGAAATATCACATCTTTTTCCCTAGGATAGAAAAATGTTGTTTCACCAATATTAAAGAAAATCAAAACATAACTTAATAAAGCAAAACAAAACTCTTGTGATTCCACTGATCTTCTAGGTTATATGTTATTTCATGTTCTCCTTTGCCTCACATTGTTTATTCTCAATTTCTCTAATTTCTTCCCACCTGTCTTGTTGAACCCAAACCAGCTCATATGTTTTTCCCTCCACCACTCTACTCCACTCCATTTTATTTTTTCCTGTGTAGGTCACCAATAACTTCCACATTGCTAAGTTCAATAGTTAATTTAGTCCTTATACTAGGTTGAATAGAGCCTCCCAAAACTCATATTTACCTAAAACTTCAAAATGTGACCTTATTGAAAAAAGGGTCTTTAAAGATATACTTATTAAGATGAGCTCACACTGTGTTAGAGTGGGCCCTAATTCAATGCCTATGTTTCTTATAAAGAGAGAAAACAGAGATACACAGAAAATGCATAGAAGAAAAAGCTACGTGATAATAAAGGCAGAGACTGGAGTTATGCTGCCACAATCCACAAAATGCCGAGAGTTTTCAGCAACCACCAAAAGCTGGAAGAAGCAAGGGAGGAACCTCCCTCAGAACCTTGAGAGGGAGCAGGGCCCTGCTGACAGCCTGATTTCAGACCTCTAGACTCCAGAACTGTGAGACAGTAACCACATCAACCCCTGGAAGCTGAAATACTCCTTACGTTACTTGGACCATCAGTAGCATTTAATTCAGTTGCTCACAATTTTCTACTGAAAACATTGAATTTACTTGGCCACCAAGATAACACACTCATTTGTTTTTTCTTCTTCTCTGAATGCTTCTTATTAGTCTCTTTCTTTCTCCCTGATCTCCTAATACCTGAGTACCCTAGAGTTTAAACCTTGCATCTCTTCCTTGTTTTATAAAAAATCAACAGCACATTTTCTTTCTAATCTAGACTCACGACCTTAAATACCATGTATATGCTGATGATTCCTAAATTTACATTTGTAGTCCAGACCTCCCACCTGAAATCTATTTGTAACTTCCTTCTGAACGTATTTCCATTCATGTTTAATAAGCATCTCAAGTATAACATGTCCAAAACTGATAAATCAATGTGTATGACTGCGCTATTTTAACAAGGAACGTTTATGCTGTTTCTCCAACTAAGAAATAATAAAAATTAATAACCTAACAATATCTTAGATTAAAAATCTTGATATTTGTTCTCCTTCAATGAAGTTTTGATTTGTGAAACATGGAACATGGACCATAAACAGTATAGTGTGTCTTTTGCGTTAATAGGTTACTTTGTCACTTGACTCCATAAAATAGTAATATAGTCTCTCAAGAAATATTTAAGAAAGTATGTGGTTTTATTACTTTAGTACAGGGAATTTAAAATATAATTTATGTGCTATTCTAATGAATTTATTTATTTTCTTGTGTATGTATATATGTTACTTATATATACCTTTGTACTTTTTTGTACTTTGAACATAAAGCCAACTTGAAGGCAAATCAAAAAGTGTACAATACTGAGATAGTTTGAATGTCTTCTCTGAATCTCATGTGGAGATGTAATCCCCATTGTTGGAGATGGGCCTGGTGAGAAGTGTTTGGTTCATCGGGAAGATACCTTCTGGCTTGGAGCTGTCCTCGTGATAGTGAGTGAGTTTTCATGAGATATGTTTGTTTAAAAGTATGTGGCACCTCTCCCTCAATCTCCCTCTTGCTCTCACTCTCACCATGTGACACGTTTGTTCCTACTTCACCTTCCACAGTGACTAAAAACTCCCTGTGGCCTCCACAGAAGCCAGGCAGATGCTGGCACCATGCTGCATTGGCTATTCAGCCGGCAGACCTGTGAGTCAATTGAATATCTTTTCTTTATAAGTTACCCAGTCTTGGGTATTTCTGTATAGCAACACAAGAATGGCCTAACACAAATATCCACAGACTAAACTTCAGTATTTCTCAAGAGTACATGAATACACAAATAACAATAACAGTACACAAAATATCCACTAGAGAAAGATAAAGAATAAAACATTTTGAAACTATGATCAGAAAGTTTTCATGTTGTCAGACCACCATTGAATGCAGTAAGAGGCTGATTATTGCCCCCCCACCTAGCAAGATGAGGGCATCCTAGTTGATTCTTAACAGAGGAAATAACTGTAGAAAGGAACATAACTAGGAAATAAAATTATTGTCAAAGGAGATACTGAAACAAACATATGCTAATAAAATATGATAGAGTGAAAAATTTTCTGTGTGATAATTTACATTTGTAATGAATTGCAATGTAGAGTTTCATCCTGAAGCTGTAGTATACTGGTATGAAGGTTTGGGACATGGATAGATACTATATTTAACCTGAATATTAGTATACTCATGGTGGGTATGAGTCAGTTTGGTAGGTGTTTGGAAACACCTATCATGTATCTTGAATGGGAATGAGAAGTGGGATAGAGAAAAATTGAGCAGAGCAGATGTTTCCTGTTAAGAGATTCATGTGTGAGTTCCAGTAAGATGTCCTTAGGTCCCCCAGAAATAAAGCTGGATGACATTTCTGACTAGAGGTAGAAGTCTTGTATTGGTCAAAGTGGACAAGAGGCCACGATCCTCTACTTTACATTTCTGGATATACCACCTGACTTGTATATCCAACTGCATATGTGACTTATCCACTTGGATGTCTTGTTGGCATCTAAAACTCCACACGTCCAAATTAAATTTCTGGATCCCTGCCTATCTCCAGCCCTGCACCTTTTTCAGTCATCTCGCCTCAATAAATGTTGCAAATAACATCCCACTTCACAGATCCCAGACTTGAATTTTCAGTATTGCTATTTCATGCAGCTTCTTTATCCATTACAGATCAGCTATCATTCCCTGGCATTAACTGAGGAATAAGACAGGTCTCTTATTATTCTCAATATCTACTTTTAAAAATTTTCTTTTATTTTTAATTTTGTGGCTACAAAACAGGTGTATATATTTATGAGTTACATGAGATATTTTGATACAGACATGTAACGTGTAATCATCAGGGTGCATGGGGTATTCATCTCCTGAAGCATTTATCCTTTGTGTTACAAACAATACAATTATACTATTTTAGTAATTTTAAAATGTACAATTAAGCTATTCTTTATTCCTTTACTTTTTTTTTACTGCCCCCAATCCAATTCATCAGCAAGTCATGTTAGTTCTATATTTTATTCAAAATCAAATTACTACTTCCAAATTCCTCTATTACTATGCTACTGCACATGGCCATCAAGGTCCTCCGACAAGATTTAACTTACCTTGCATTCTTCTATTATTTTCTTTCTTATTACCTTAATAATTTCTCCTTGTTCTCCTGTTCTCCTTTGCTTTTTTTTTTTCATTTCTGAAACAAGACAAGTTTCTGCCTACAGCTTTTGCCTTATTTGTCATTCATTTAGATCTTACTCTGCACATTCTGCAACTACTACTAGTAATTTAGATTTAAGTTTTCAATGAAACCTCACAGAGGTCTTCCATGAACATCCAAGTTTAGTCATTTTCAGATTAATTCACATTAAGAGACTATGTGTGGTGTTATTCATAACTTACTTTAAATGTGTCAGGTTACAGAGTTTCATACTACATGTAGACCAATTATCTTGAGATTTAATTATAAAGATGTCATTGTCCTTAACAAGAATTTACACTTTTGGAGTTAATTCTCCCTTTTTATCAGGGAACACACAATTCAAAGGGAGCTACGGGAGCTACTATAAATCTTTCAGTCAGCAGGTTGAGAAATGATATTTTATTGGTAAAATTAGTGGCGTTTTAAATAGAACAATAAATGTTTAAGATGGGATCTTATTAATAAAGTTAAAGACATTAATGATGTGTGGTTGACTTAATTATTTTTTATACAGTCATGTTACGTTCATAGGCTATCAATATCCAGAAAGGTCTGTAGCATGGACTCTTGAGTGTGAGTCCATGGATTGTTCACTAATATTATATCCAATCTCTGAATTAAGCAGTTTTTTGCTTGATGTTGGTTCTAAGGGGAGACTTTCTGTAATGGAACTCCATCAAGTTTATAAAACTTAAAAAATGAGGTTCATGAACCATTTTATGTCTACTTTGATAATAAATATTTAACTAATAACTGTCAGTGTAGTGGCTAATTAGTCTAAAATGTGCTAAAACTTGTGGATAGAATAGGTAATCTTGCCCTTTTTAAATAATTTCTACTCTTAACTACTAAAGATAATCTAAGAGTTGGGCTTTACCATGCTAGTCACTAGTTTTTGTCCTAAGCCCTCTACCCAGTGGTTACCAGGAGAACAAATTATTTAAAATCTCAAAATGACTTAAAATTAATCTATTATTATTTCAGCTATTTGTTCAGGAAATGTTTAGCTAGGCTTTGTGGGGAAAGTCTTTTAGATAGCCACTCCTTTCCCTGTTTATTTTCTTGAGACAACATGTGACTTTACTATATGAGGAGAAAGTGTTATGCATCCTTGCAACATTCATAAACAAGTTGTCTTTAATTAGCACATCCTCTAGATTTTAGTCCCTTTTTTTCCCAGGGTCTTCTTGCCCTGTTCCAGTTGTAGCTAAGTTTTGCTGTAAGCGTAACTCAGAGCCTGCTTAGACCCTGGCTGACTGCACTTCTAGCTGGCTGCAGACTCTCCAGTGATGGTCAATTTTTCCACCCAGCTGGTGTCTTGGCATCCTCTCTACCTTCCAGGATTCTGCCTTCTGCCTTGGAATCACCTCATCCTAACACAGCAGGCCTAATGAAAGCGCATCTGCCATTTAACTCAACAATTAGAAAACAGGAGAAATAAACGCTTATCGAGAAAGTGAAACCAAAGAGTTCTGGCCTTTCTCTACGTTGGGAGATGAGACGGTGTGAGAGAGCAACTCTTTCCTGCATCCTAAAATGGTGACTTTAAGGCCTCAGCAATCCATGCGTTAGAGATGTTCCCTTAATACTGAACCTTTCTTTTGCTCTTTAAAAGGAAGCACAGGGAGAGAACACGCCGACAAGCTTCTTTCAACTCATTCTCCTCTTCCTTCACTCTTTCCCTTCACATTATCATCTCCCAAATCAGGCCTCTTTCTTAACTAGTGAGACAGTGAGGATTTTGGCCCATATGATCTTCTGATCTTGATAACGTTATACTCTTTCCTTACATGACAAAATGGACTTTGCCTATGCAATGAATGTGACTACTTATCTGACCTTAACATGAGATTATTTTGCATTATCCAGTAGGCCAACTGTAGTCATAAGATCACTTAAAAGACAAATAAGGCAGAATAGTCAGGAAGATAGAAGAAGTAGAAGTCAGAGAGATTAGAAGCAGAAAATGGTCTCAGCTCATCATTTTTGGCTTTGTAGATGAGAAGTGGGCACTAACGACTGTGACCTCTAGAATCTGAGAATAATCTACTGCCAACAACCACCAGAGAAACAGGAGTTTTACTTCTATAATCACATGGATTCACTTCTGTCAACAAACTGAATGATCCTGGAAACAGATTGAACAGAACAGAAACAGGCTGGAGCAGAAACATTGTTTCTAGGAGGGAGTGCAGCCTTACTATTTGTTTGTTTGTTTGTTTTTGTTTTTTTGAGACCGAGTCGTTCTCTGTCACCCAGGCTGGAGTGCAGTGGCATGCCTCCTGGGTTCAAGTGATTCTCCTGCCTCAGTCTCCCAAGTAACTGGGATTACAGGCACCTGCCACCACGCCCGGCTAATTGTTTGTGTTTTTAGTAGAGACAGGGTTTCACCATGTTGGCCAAGCTGGTCTCGAACTCCTGATCTTAGGTGATCTGCCAGCCTCGGCCTCTCAAAGTGCTAAGATTACAGGCGTGAGCCACTGCACCTAGCCTCGCCACCACTTTCAGTTCAGCCTTCAGAGACCTTGAGCAGAGTGCCCAGCCAAGCCTGCCTGATCAACTGACCTACAGAAACTATGGAAGGATAATATTCTTTTAGGCTCCAGATTCTGTGCCAATTTATTATATCAGCAATATAAAATTAATAAAATTAGCTAAATGTTTATGATGGGCAGAGTTACAATTTCTACCCTATATGAAAAATTTACTATGTGAATATTTAAGCTTTGTTTTTGACATTTTATAGGTGAATATGGAAGAATTTGGAACACTCTAATGACAATAGCCAAGCTTGCAGGGTTTTGACTTGGTTTAAGTTTTAGCACCTGTTTTCTCCTGCCCAGATGGGATAACTAAACTTCATGACCCCATAACAGAGCTGAAACTCCACAATGAGAAATGATTCATAAAAAGACATTAAAAGATGTTAGTTTAATAATTGTAAAAATAGACCAAGCAATTAAAAGTTTTTCTTTTACCAAAATTCATTTTCCCCTTTGGTAGGACATCCAGGCTTTGCAAAACCCATAGACGGAAAAGATCGTTGGAGAGAACTTTCCTTTCTCTCTCTCTCTCTCTCTCTCTCTCTCTCTCTCTCTGTCTCTCTGTCTCTCTGTCTGTCTCTCTCTCTCTTATGCTGAATATCCTCCTAGTGTGATTTATTTTTATAAAAAATTGTAGATTACTGTCAAGAGAAAACCTTCCTCTCATTTTAGCTTAGGGCTTTCATAGTACTAAAGTGGCTACATTGTCTGAGGTATACACTCTGGGGTTTGTTGTTACTTAGCAGGAAAATGTAGTACACAAACACACGTGAGGAATTTAGGGATGGAGGTTTAATAGGCAGAAGAGAAGAGAAAAAGAAACAGCTCTCTATATAGATGAGATATCTATCTATCTATATATAGATGGGTCTCCAAGTGGAAAAAACCAGTGGGTGGCAGATGCATGTGTGTTTCCGTTTTTGTTTTTGTTTTTTTTTGACAGAGTCTCACTCTCTCACCCAGGCTGGAATGCAGTCACATGATCTTGGCTCACTGCAACCTCAGCCTCTCAGGCTCAAGCAATTCTTCTGCCTCAGCCTCCCGAGTAGCTGGGACTACAGGCACGTGCCACTATGCCTGCCTAATTTTTGTATTTTTAGTAAAGAATGGGTTTCACCATGTTGGCCAGGCTGGTCTTGAACTCCTGACCTCAAATGATCCACCCTCATTGTCCTTCCAAAGTGCTGGGATAATAGACATGAGCCACCATGCCTGGCTGATGTGCCAAATTTTATAGTCAGGTTTGAGGAGGTAGTGTCTGATTTACATAGGGCTCACAGATTGATTCAATCAGGTATGATGTTTACATAGTGTGCAATGAAGGCTGGTCACCTCACCCTAATTCTATTATGCAAATGGGCTTTCCAGTTGATTGGGACCATGTTGTCTGCTCCTTGCAGTACCTGTGGCTGACAAAGAGAAGGGAAGATGGAGCTGCCATCTTTTTTTTTTTTTTTTTTTTGATACTGAGTTTTACTCTGTTGCCCAGGCTGGAGTGCAGTGGTGCAATCTTGGCTCACTGCAACCTCAGCCTCCTGGGTTCAAGCAATTCTCCTGTCTCAGCCTCCTGAGTAGCTGGGATTACAGGTGCACACCGTCATGTCTGGCTAATTTTTTGTATTTTTAGCAGAGACTGGGTTTCACTATGTTGGCCAGGCTGGTCTAGAACTCCTAACCTCAGGTGATCTGCCTGCCTTGGCCTTCCGAAGTGCTGGGATTACAAGTGTGAGCCATTGTGTCCGGCCAGAGCTGACTCGTACATTTCTAGTGCCTAGCTCCTGCCAGCATTCACTGGTACAAACTCCCAGCTTGCTTGTCTATGTCCACAACTCAACTTTTCAGGCTGCTCTTTGTTAGAAAATGATTTAGTGCTGCTTTTCATTAAAGAGAAAAGTCTTACCAAAGCCTTCTGTACCCTCACCATCTGCCTAAGTAATTTCTTTTTAACTCCTGCAGCCCAGGTACCAACTACACTCATAACCTTATTAATCCCAGTTAGCCCACCTCCTCATCCATGTGTGGATATTCTACTTCTGAAAATATAAACATATACAGTTGTTTTTCATTAAAATATCTGTTGCACCCACTTAGAATCTCTCTCTCTCTCTCTTTTATCTATGGATCTATGTATGATATTTACAGATCCCTTATATCTTATATCTTGGTTTGTTTGCAGTGGAAATATTTTAAACTGATTATTTGGGAAATTGTTTGTACAGTATAAAGATTTTGTAAAGAAAGGTAAGAAATGTGCTTATTTCCTTTATATACTATAGCTAAATAGGGTGGAAACAAAGGAACAAAACAGCATACATTTCTTGAAGTGTCAAACACCACTGGATGACTTTATTAATATCTGTACCTCTTACCTCAATTTAGGATCCCACTTTAACAAGTATTTGTAACAATCTTCTGCTGTGTCAAATGTGGTAACGAGAATTTTTCATATATTATAACACTGGATCCTCAAAATTATGCAGTCAATTAGGTATAGTACAGCTATACTGGAAAGTTAAAATTATAGTTTATTGAAGAAAATTGACCAAAATTAATTCGACTAGGATGGAAACTCTTGGAATTAAGATCAGGTATTTGGAAACATAATCGACAGGCATTTGCTTTTTCTATTATATTTCAGCAGGAAATCTCTCGATCGCTTCTATTTCTCTGGGTTTCTACTGCCTTCACTTGATTCAAGTTTATCAGTCAAATGACTATATTGATTCTATCCTAGTCCTCTACCATCATTATCTTGACACAGTGGTTGATTCTGTGATTAGGTTAATGCTTCAGAATACTGATTTTATCTGTCATTTCAAAGATCGAATTTGTACAAACATTTAAGGACCTACTATCTTCATAACATTAGAATAAATACTATGACAAATAAAAGCACTAAGACGATGTCCCTTCCTTTAACGAGTCTGTAGTTTATTTCAACAGGTGTTGAGATGTATCAACACAAAGTTAAAACAATACAGAGTAGTCTATTATGGCCAATATATGGGTATGAGGATTTATATTACAGAGAACTAATTTTGAGAGTCTGAAATGCTTGGAAAGGCTATAACTTGGCATTGTTGAAAAGACTCTAATGAAAATAATGTAGCTTAAAAGAGGATCTGAAATATTTAGATAGCTTACTGGGGAGAATGAAAGATTTTTGGAGGGTAACAAATTACACAGGTGATAATAAACACGGAAGTTTGGCCCTAGAATAGTCTCCTCCCAGGGTCAGTGATCCAGGAGTTCTCTGTGCTACTGCTCTGGGACCTACAGTTGCATGGATAATTTTGAACTAAATTAAGGAGAGATTTGAGGTTTGACTTCAGAATTTAACACTTTGTGAAAGTTATGGAGAGCCACTGAAAATTTGTGGGTGAGAAATCATCATAAAAATTCAAGATTTTGAAAAAATAAATCTGATAAATTATTTTAGATGAGAACAAATATGAGAAGAGTTAAGAAGTTTTGAAAAATAAATGGAGGTGAAAAACTAAAGGAATAAAATTAAATAGGAGCATTTTAAAAAACCATATTCTCCTAGATCTGAGTTAGTTATACTTAGCAGTTCTTGGAAGCTTAAGAATGTCCTGTCCTCTTTTGCTGGCTCAACATTTAACAAATACCTGTCATAGAATGATGTTAGGATGAGAGGAAAACAATGAAGAGGTAGAGTGATCCCAGCTTTTTATCTCAAACTACTGCCCTAGATATCTGAATGGAAGGGAATACTGTGAGCAATTTAATTTGGCATCACTGCTTTTAGTACAAACATCTACATGAAATCAACACCTTGTGAAAATGTGTTGGCTACTCTCAATTTACACTTGATTCTTTTTGCACATCTTATACTTCTTTCTGATTAGATTATAAATATTAATTAACTCTTTTGGTTACACATTCTGATTAGATCAAGTAAATTAAACAATAGGGATGGATGAACATGTATAACCAAAAATATTTAAAACATCAAAAGAAATCTTAATGTAAAATTACTTTCTGGATGTAGGTTTATCTAAATGCTCTGTTATTTTCATGTTGTATTATTAACCTAGGCAATATTCATTAATTCAATCACTCAGCGTGGCTTTCGATGGTGGGCGGGGGGAGGCGGACAGAGCAGTGAATAAAACAAAGTTCCAGCCTATCTGAACATTTATGTAAATATTTGCATATACGATTTAGATACTGTATTAATTCTCATGTAAAAATTTTACACACACATCAGAACATTATATACAAAAATAATCTTCCTTCCATGGCTAGAAAGATCTGGGCTTTTTGTAAGGGTAGAATATATCATTGCCACTGTACTTCCATTTTAGTTTGAAAATCTTTCTACTTCATTGCAACTTACAAGGATATTCATCCCAGATCACCCTTTATTTCTTCCTCATCCCATTTCTCTGTGTTCAGATAACCCTAGAGAAACAACAGGTTATATTTCTAGTTCTCAGTTTTCCACTCACCTGTTTTGTAATTTTGAGAAAGTCACATAAGCTTATAAGCTTTCATTATCTAATTTGTGGGAAAAATTAATAATCTAATGAGGAAACATTTATTTGAGACACTGGGAATATGTAAAACCACCTGGCGTAGTGTCAGGAGCTTCAATTTTGCTTGAATATTTTTACAAAAATTATGTCTCATAATGACTAAGAAAAAGAAACTTTGTATGTGAAAACAAGCAAACAACAACAAAAAAACCCTGACATTTGATGGAATAGTTTAATGTAGAATTAAACTTTAAAGAAGCTGAAATAAAAGAATTTGAAAAAAATTTCATTTTGGAGCTAACATTTCTAGGAGTGACATAACCTCTCACACTCATGTGCTTGATGAGAAATAAATGTATGTTTTCCTGTTTCTATCAGTGTTCATGTAAAAGAAACCTCTCAGAGGCTGAGAGGCACCAACAGATCAACTAGAATAGTGCGTGCAATTATACTTATTATAAATACCATCAATGTTCATACCACAAAAGAAGTGTAGTATATTTCTTTAATTGAAGAAAGTATATTTACCATATGTTTCCAATAGTGTAAAACACACCAGCTGGCACATCTTGGACATTCAGCATATGTTTTTGTGATTGATTTCTACTCTATACATCCAAGAAATGCTTATGAATCTTCTCAAATGTGTTGCCTGCTAAGATGTATTATAAATGTTTGAAAGACATTGTTTCCTCTTTGCCTTCCACGCCCAAACCAAAATAGTCTAGATTTTCCTTGCTTTGAATTAGCAGCCAAAATGACTTCACTCTGTAAAAACTTGAGAGTAAGCTCAGCCAAAAATTCAGATACGTTTACATCCATACCCATACCCAGAACAAAGAGCTTAGAAAAGCTTCACTTGGCCTATTTGTGTCACTATTATGTAGCAGGAATTGTTGCTACAGGAAGTCAAAAAAATCATCTAACAGGTATGCTTATTCATCAACTTGAATAACTTTTTGAGGGGAAAAAATGTGTGTTTCTGTTACAGTGAATAAATTTAGAAATATTTATCTCAAGTCTCGGTCTATTTTGAATTGTGTCAAAGACAGATAGATAAAAAATTAGTTTGCCAAATAAGGGAGATGAATTTCTTTTTTCTAGATCTTTCTTTATATGTTTTACCAAAGTATTGCATAGTAGCTGCAACTGAGTGACATTCCCTTCCAGTAAGGCTAACCAGTCATAAAGAGAGTGAAGAAGGAATTTGAGTTTTACTTCAGGGGTCTTTCAAGTGTACTGTGTGGAATTCAGGAGCATAAAATGAACAGTGAGCTGTACTGAGAGTATGGCATGGTTATATTTGTCCGAGGCTCAATGTCACGTCTTTACCCTAGATCTAAATACGACTATGAGTTTACTTCCTCTGATTGTGTACCACCCCCCACAAAGCTTAGAATCATTTTGTGTACAACCTTTCCAGGCAACTGATAAAAGCACAGATGGGGGTAAAATTTGAATTGCTCAAGTGGGTAAGAGGGAAGTTGGAGGTTGAGAATTGGCACCGAATATCACCTGAAAATGAAAATGTTCCTATGTGTTATGTCTTAATCAATTGGTATTTCCTTCTTGTGAATGGCTAATATTTAAGCATCAGTCTCTAGCAGAACTGAGAGAGGGTCTACAGAAAATAATTTTCTTAAAATACATGGCAAATCTAAAAACATTCCAAACTGCTAAAGCACATAGGACTATCCTTCTCGGGAGGGCTTACACTATTACTTCTTTTCCTTTCTCCATTTTTTTTTTCTTTTTTTTTTTTTTGCTACTGATCCTCCCTATATTTCCTTCAGGATAAAAGGCATCCTCATGTGAGATCTTCTCACTTCAGCCTAGTGCTGTTACATGCTGCTGGGAAGCCCCCAAGTTCAAGTCTAAGGGTGACACCGCACCCTCCCTTGCTTGGATTCTTGTGATGTGGTATCACCACCATCCTCCTCCTGGCAACACTGTTTGTCTTGCCCGCCTCACTGCCACCCTCTGCCCGTTCCTCCTGCTTTCCTCCGCTCCATAGACTCCTGGAGATCTTGTCCACCGCCAGGGCTCCCTGCAGCTAGAAGCTAACACCCAGGCTTTCCCAGGTCACCTCTCAGCTGACTAGCTTAGTCTCCCCTCTGAGGCCCCTGAAATCAGTGTCTTGAGGGGGTGAGAAACCGTCAAAAGCAGGCTGCTGGATCACTCTGCAGGGTTCACAGAACAACCTTGTGTTCTCAGTGCATCACTTCAGCGCTCATATTTTTATCTTCTTTAATTGATACATAGTATTTCCATGTGTAAATGACTGGAAAAATTAAAGTCCTCTCTTTTAGCTACTTTGAAATATACAATACTTTTGTTTTTGACTAGCCACCCTACTCTGCTGTTTAATATTAGATCTTATCCATTCGAACTGTATGTTTGTACCCACTGACCAACCTCTTTTCATTCAACCCTCCCACCCACATACCTTCTCCAGCTTCTCCTATTATTCTACTCTACCTCCATGAGATCAACTATTTAAGCTCCCTCATGAGTGACAACATGCAGTATTTGTCTTTCTGTGCCTGGCTTATTTCACTTAACATAACGACCTCCAGTGCCACCCATGTTGTTGCAAATGACATGATTTCATTTTGTTGTGACCGAATAGATTCCATGGTGTATTCATACTACATTTTCTTTATCCATTTGTCTCTTGGTGGACACTTAAGTTGATTCCATATTCCACATCTTTACTATTGAGAATAGTGCTGCAATAAATGTATGAGTACCAGTATCTCTTTGACGGATTTATTTTCTTTTGAATACATATTCTATAGGAGGATTGCTGGATTGTATGGTAGTTCTATTTTTAGTTTGTTTGTTTGTTTGTTTTTCTGAGAGATCTCCATACTGTTTTCCATTGTGGCTTTACTAATTTATATTCCCGCCAACCATGTATAAGAGTTCCCTTTTCTCTACATCCTCACCAGTATTGGTTATTTTTTTGTATTTTTGATATAAGCCATTTTATATTTGATGAGGTTATATCTCATTGTGGTTTTGATTTGTATTTCCTTGTTGATTGGTGATGTTGAACAATTTTTTTAGTATATTTGTGGAAAATTTGCATGTCCTCCTTTGTGAAATAACTATTCATGTCTTTTGCCTAATTTTTAATTGAATTATTTGTATTTTTTACTATTGAGTTGTTTGAATTTCTTATTTATTCTGGTTATCAGTCCCTTGTTGGATAAATAGCTGCAAATTGTTTTTTTCCCATTCAAATTGTCTCTTCACTTTGTTGATTGTTTCCTTTGTTGTGCAGAAGCTTTTTCTTTTAATACAGTCCTACCTGTCTATTTCTTCTTTTATTGACTGAGCTTTTGAGATCTTAGCCATAAAATGTTCACTTAGACCAATATCTTGAAATGTTCTCCCTGCTTTTTTGCTAGTATTTTTATAGATTCAGGTATCATGTTTAGGATTTTTAATACATTTTCAATCGATTTATGTACATAAAGAGAGATAGGGATCAAGTTTCCTTCTCTGGCACATGGACATCAATTTTCCCAGCACTATTTATTGAAGATAGTGCCCTTTCCCAGTGTGTATTCTTGATGCCGTTGTTGAAAATCAGTTGAATGTAAGTATGTGAATTTTTTAATTTCTCTATTCTGTTCCATTGGTCTATGTATTTAGTTTTATACAAATACCACTATTACTGTAATTATAACCTTTTAGTGTATTTTGAAAGTCGGGTAGTATGATGTCATCTGCTTTGTTCTCTTTGCTCAGCATTG
>PVKP010011352.1:25927-61669 GCA_004027715.1 Plecturocebus donacophilus
GTGTTGAATAATGAGAACATGGCCACAGGGAGGGGAGCATCACACACTGGGGTCTGTGGGGGGGGATAGGGGAGGGACAGTGGGGGGTGGGGAGTTGGGGAGACAGAGCATGGGGAGAAATGCCAGATATAGGTGAAGGGGAGGAAGGCAGCAAATCACACTGCCACATGTGTACCTATGCAACAACCTTGCATGTTCTTCACATGTACCCCAAAACCTAAAATGAAATTAAAAATAAATTCACAAAAAAAAGAAAAAATGATATTTTTATAGGGCTGGCATTGAATCTGTAGATTACACTAGGCATAATGACCATTTTAACAATATTAATTCTTCTGATATGAGCATGGGATATTTCTTCATTTGGTTGTGTTTTCTTTAGTTTCTTTCATAGATGTTTTGCAGTTTTTCTTATACATATGTTTCAGGTCCTTGGTTAAATTTATTCCTAGGTATTTGTTTTGTAGCTATTATAAACGGGATTGAATTCTTGATTACTTTCTCAGCTAGTTCATTATTGGTATATACAAACACTACTCATTTTGGCATCTCGATTTTGTACCCTGCAACTTTACTGATTTTATTTAGCAGATCTAAAAGTTTTTGGTGAAATCTTTAGCTTTATTCTAGATACAAGATTATATTATCCCAAAAAAAGGGACAATTTGAGAGTTTTTTTTTTTTTTTTAATTTGGATGCCTTTTATTTAATTTTCTTGTGCTTGGTTGCTCTGTCTGGGACTTACAATGCTATGTCAAATAGGAATGGTGAAAGTATGTATGACTGTCTTGTTCCAGTTCTTAGAGGAAAGACTTTCAATTTTTCCCCTTTCAGTATGATGAGATATGTTCCTTCTGTGTCTAGTTTATTAAAAGTTCTACTAATAAAAGGTTGTTAAATTTTATCAAATACTCTTTCTGCATCTATTGAGATGTTCATGATTTTTGTGCTGTATTCTATTTATGCCATATATCATGTTTATTGATTTGCATATCATTCTTGTATCTCAGAGATAAATTTCAATTGAGTATGTTGTGTTATCTTTTTTTGATGTACTGTTGGGCTTGTTTTGCTAGTAATTTTTTGAGAATTTTTGCATCTATGTCCATAAGGGAGGTTGGCCTGTAGTTATCTTGTCTAAAAAATTTTATCTTTGTCTGGTTTTAGTATTAGTGTATGCTGGCTTCATAGAAAGAATTCCCTCCTCTTCAATTATTTGAAACACAGGAGAATTGGTGTTATTTCTTCCTCACTTTTTTGGTAGAAGTAAGCAGTGAAAACATCTGGTCCTTGACGTTTGTTTGTTGGGAGATTTTTTATTGCCAATCCAATCTCCTTACTCATTATTGGTCCATGCAGGTTTTCTATTTCTTTCTGATTCAATGTTGGTATATTGCCTATGTCTTGGAATTTATCAGTTTTCTCCAGGTTTTTCAGTTTCTTGGTGTAAAGTTGTTCATCATAATCTGTGATGACCTTTTAAATTTTTGTGGTGTCAATTATAATGTCTCCTTTTTATTTCTATTTTTGTTTATTTGATGCTTTTCCCCTCTTTTTTCTTGATTGATATAGTAAGTAGTTTATTGATTTTGCTTGTCTTTTCAAGAAACCAACTTTTGCTTTATTGACCTTGTTATACTCCATTTCATTTGGTTCTGTTCTTCCTATTATTTATTTTACTAATTCTGGTTTTGATTTCTTTTCCTTTTTCAGTTTGCTGAGGTACATCATTAGATTATTTACTTGAAATCTTTCTACTTTTTTGACATAGGAGTGATTGCTATACACTCACCTCTTCTTACTGCTTTTGCTGTATCCCATGGGCTTTGGTTGTTGTGTTTCTATTTTCAGTTGTCTCAATAAATTTCTGATTTTCTTATTAATTTCTTCCTTAACCCAGTAGTCATTCAGGAGCTTGTTGTTTAATTTTCATGTTTTTGTACAGTTTCCAGAGTTCCTCTTGTTATTGGTTTCCAGTTTTATTTCATTGCAGTCTGAAAATATGCCTAATATGATTTCAACTTAAAAATTTTTGTTGAGGCTTGTTTTGTGTTCTAACATATGTTCTATCCTGAAGAATGTTCCATGTGCTCATGAGAAAATTGTGTATTCTGTATATATATATATATATATATATGTGTGTGTGTGTGTGTGTGTTCCAGTGTTGGTAGCATATATATTTAGAATTGTCTTGCTGAATACAGTGACATTCTTTGTCTATTTTTACTGTTTTGACTTAAAGTTCTTTTTATCCGATATAGGTATAACTATTCTGCTTGCTTTTCATTTTTGTTTGCATAGAATACCTTTTTCCATCCTTTTATACTCAGTCTTACTCACTTAGGTGAGGTGAGTTTTTTGTAAGCAGCATATAGTTGGGTCATGTTATCATTATTATCATTATTTATATCCATTCTTCCAGTCTTTTTCTTTTAAGTGAAAAAAGTATAATATATTTACATTCTAAGTTACGATTTATATGTTAGGGCTTATTTCTGTGATTTTGTTAATTAATGTCTAGTTATTTTGTATATCTTTTGTGCCTTTTTAATTTTTTTATGATTTTGGTTTAGTGGCTTTCCCTCATGGTAGTATTTGAGCCTTTGTCATCCTTGGTTTGTGCAGGTTTTCTATTTCTTTGTGATTCAGTCTTGGTACATTGCATATGTCCAGGAATTTATCAGTTTTCTCTGGGTTTTCCAGTTTCTGAATGTATAGTTGTTCATAATAACCTGTGATGAACTTTTGTATTTTTGTGGTGTCAGTTGTAATGCATTCTTTTTATTTCTGATTTTATTTGACTCTTTAATACCAATTTTTTAATATTTTTCATGTGTTTTTCTGGTGCTATGTATTGTTCTTTCACTTCAGCTTGTGAACTCTGTTATGCATTTTTATAGGGCTGGTATAGTGATGATGTATTCCCTCAGGTTTTGATTGTCTGGGAAAGAGTTTCCCTTTATTTATGAAGGGTAACATTGCTGGTATAGTATTCTTAGCTGTCAGGTTTTTTTTGTTATTATTATTATTTCATCAATTTAACGATACCATCCCATCCTCTACTGGTTGGTAATGTTTCCTTGGAAAAATCCATTGTTAGTCTGATGGAGTTTCTTTTTAAAGTGACTATATGCTTTGCTCTTTCTGTTTTTAAATTTGCTATTTGTCATTTAAATTTTGACTGTCAAGTATTATAGAAAAGAACTCCTTAAATTTTACCTACATGGAAATCTCTGAGTTTCCTATATTTGGATATCAAAATATTTTGCTATACTTGGGAAAGTTTCATCTATTATTTCACTAGGATTTTTTCTGCTCTCTTTCTCTTTCTTTCTTTCTTCTTTCTTTCTTTTGTAATCCTTTTGTTTCCTCTTTGTCTTCTGGAACACCAAATATTTGAATATTTGATCATTTTACTGTGCCTCATACATCATGGAGGTTTTGCTCATTCTAAAAAAATGAATTCTTAATTTTTGTTGGATTGAGTTATTTCAAAAGACCCATCTTCAAGTTCTGTTTTTCCTTTTTTCCTGCTGAATTTAGTCTATTGAAGTTTTTTTGAATATATTTTGTATTTGATTCAACAAATTCTTCAGCTCCAGAATTTTTTTTTTAATGATATCTCTCTCTTTGGTGAATTTCTTGTTTATATCTATATACCTATCAATTTTTTTTTTGCCTTTTTTTTTTTTTTAGTATTCTCTTATATCTCACAGAGCTTCTTTAATATCAGTATTTTGAATTACTTTTCCAGAATTTTGCAAATTTCTTTCTGATTGGAATCTGTTGCTGGAGAATTATTGTATTCTTTTGGAGATGTTATATTTTCTTGCTTTTTCATGTTTCTTCTGTTGTTACATTGATATCTGCATATTGGATGTAAAAGTTGCTTCTTTCTATTTTTTGAATTTGTTTTCATGAAGGGAGACTTTTTCTTAACAATGTATCTATGCTGTTGGTTGGGCCAAGCACTTTGCCTTTGATTCTCAGTGTGTGCAGTATTATGGTCTCCATATGATTTCTTCTGCTGTAAAAAAAGCTAGTGGTATCTGCAATTTCCTCAGTGGCTTAGGTAAGGCTGTTATTGAAGGCCATGGTGAAGTTTTCCTGGAGGTTGAAATGCCAGGTAAATCAGTCTTTGGTCACCAGTTGTGGGAGTAATGGGCTGAGTGTGCCTGTCCTTGAACCTTGAAACATTGTACACTAGCACTAGTATTAGTGGTTCAGGAAGAATGAGTCTTGGGCCTCCAAGTGGCTTTCTCAGGTGCAGGAAATGACAGCAGTGGGTCAGTGGGGGAACTGTATCTTGAGACTCTGGGCAGGAGGCATGGTGTAGGTGATGGTAGCAACAGTAGCCAAACAGCCCTATGGTCCCAAGTGGTCTGTGTTGGTGTTGGCAGTGCTTTTGACAGGCTAAAAGAGCCAGTTCTCAGGCCAGCAGATGACACATGTGAGAGAGTATCAGCTACGGTGGTAGCAACAGGTTAGGTGTGCCCAACCTCAGTCTTCTGGGAGAAGTGTTCAGGTTCCAATGGTGGTGAACTGGGCTGGGCATCTTCATACCCCAAAGGGCATGCTCAGGTTTTGGGTAGGGGTGTGGGGACAGAATCTGGCTGGGCAGAGTCCCTCCCCACACCCCCAGCCCCGTGGTGTGTGCTGTGCTGGCTGTAGTAGGAAAAGAGGAGGATGATGTCCAATCTCCTCACAGAATGCTCAGATGGGGGCATTAGCAGCTACACTGTAACCCTGCCACTGGAGAGGGTGAAATTGCTTTCAGTGGCAGCAGTCTTAGGCAGGAACCTGGGGGTTCACATTTTACTCATGCTTTGGCCCTGGTTGCAACAGCCACAAGAGCAGCAGCTGTAGGTAGTAAAATTTGCCCTCAGAGTATGTCAAAATGCAGTTGTCTCTCTGCTGCAGGGATAGTGCCACTTCCAGGAGCTGGTTCTTCAGTCCCGGCAGCAGCAGCAGCAGCAGCCAGCAGCAGTCAACAACAGCAATGGCTGCAGGTGAAGGAGCCATTCGTCATGGCCACGCCTTGGCTAGGGTGGTGCAGGGTTGCTATCCATGGCTTTTACTTTGGTTCTGGTGGCAGATGCTGGCAGCAGAAGTGGCTGCAGGTGGGAAATGTCAATGGGGTTCTAAGGGTGTTAAAATGCAGGGAGTATTGGTCTCTTAATGCAGAATGCAGTCTGGTGGGTGCTTTGCACTTAAAATAGCACTGTGCTGTAGCTGCATAGAACTCAGTGGGGCGTGGGACCCAATATGAGCTTCCTGTCTGGAGCAATGCCTTTGTACTGTCTCCAGGCAGCTCCCTATGTTAGCGTCAGGACACACAAGGGTCAAGGGGCTCTACCATGTCTACAACTGTAGAAGTCTATAATGGGAATGTGGACCACTGAGGGTCTCTCACTTACCCTTTCCCCACAGTGTGGAGCCTCTTCAAGTTCACAGCCAATCCCAGCTGAGCAGGCTGCCTTGCTTTCTTCTCCTTCCTTGACTTCGGTGTTTTGTCATTTCTCTGTTGAATTCCACTGTTATATCTTAGATGATCTATTTGAAGTGTGATTAACTGCTTACTATTATGGTTCTTTGTGGAAGAGGAAGTCTCAGATGTATTTATTCAGCCATGTTGAAGTTCCCCTATTTCTATAGTTACATTTCCTCTTCCTCATTTCTTCTGATTATGAACATAATGTTTATCTTTCTCTGGTTATTCTAAGTTTCTGTATTCAAGCTCTTTCTGAAAAGAGTATCTGTAAAATTGCAGAGGCCATTATTTAAAAAAGTTTAAAAATCAATAGGCTTTAAATGAAAAGATATTACTTTATGGTGTAAAGTTTTAATGCCCCAACCATCTGTCATACTCATTATTTTTACTGTGACTATAGCTGCATCATTTAAGTAAATAGTTCTTATTTTCTCAGCCCCTGGCATTAATTTAGAAGTATTTAAAACCAATGGAAATAAACTTTATTCTTTTTTTGGAATTACAGGACTGCAACTTGATATCACATCTATTTGATTACTATTTTATACTGACCCTCCAATACCTGCTGTATACTGCTGTTTGGATCTCACATAAATACTTAAAAATCAAAAAACATTTTCTTTTCCTCCTTTTTCTTCTATACCCTTAAACATTTTGTGTTATCTTTATACTCAATCTCAGAGAATAGTAATACTTCAAAGTACCCCAGGAAATCTGGAGGACCTCCTAATGTCTTCCATTATTGCTAATATGTACCCACCCACAGTTGCCATTTCACTGTGTTGATTGTATCATGTTCAGCAGCCAAAGACAACCAAGAATACAGCTATAGTCAAACAAGATTGGCTCAATTACTCATTGCAACAAGAGAGGACACTCACCATGGGAACACTGAACTATCTCTGTAAGAGAGTATTAGAATAGGCTTGTTATAGGGTTTGGGCTTGTGTTAGGTGATTTGAAGAAAGCTTCAAGGAAGGAAGTATCTATTCCAGATTGAGCGCTGTCAGAAAGCAAAGATAATATGTTGACATAGTATTTTGACAATCTGCTTAGGTAGAGGGAAGAAGAAAAGAGGGCTACATCTATAATTGTTAAAAACATAAGCAAAAATAAAAAGCAAACAAGCAAATGTGGCACTCATTTGGCTTAATCGGAAAAGTAATGTTTGGTCCTCTTTGTGGGTTTAACACTCTCATTAATTTTGTCTGTGCTCAGATAAGTTGTGAAGGTGTCTCATTTTGATCTCAATCTATCACTGTTCAAGCCCAGTATCCTGTGAGACAATGCTCTAGCTGTTGATGCCAGATCTCACTGTTTAGTCCTCTCCGACTCTGGTCAGCAGTGTATCCCGGCATTTTTCCCTCACAGACATTTTATTCCTCCAGATGTGTAAGGTTGCTTGAATGCCTGGTGCTTGATGTCTACCTGTCTTTATAAGATGATCCCTTCTCACAATATATGTACTGTATTAGTTAGGGTTCTCCAGAGGGACAGACTAACAGGATAGATGTATATATGAAAGGGAGTTTGTTAAGGATAATTGACACACATGATCGCAAGGTGAAGTTCCACGATAGGCTGTATGCAAACTGAGAAGGAAGGAAGCCCGTAGTGGCTCAGTTCTAGTCCAAAAGCCTTAAAGGTAGGTAAGCTGAACAATGCAGCCTTCAGTCTGAGGCTGAAGGCCTGAGCACCTCTGGCAAGCTGCTGGTGTTAGTCCAAGATTCCAAAAGCTGAAGAAAATGGAGTCTCATGTCCAAGGGCAGAAAGCATCCAACATGAGAGAAGAATGAAAGCCAGAAGACTCAGCAAGCCAGCTTATCCCACCTTCTTCCACCTGCGTTGTTTTAGCTGCACTAGCAATTGATTGCAGTTGATTGGAAGGTGCCCACCCACAATGAGAGTGGGTCTTCCTCTCCCAGTCCACTGACTCAAATGTTAGTCTCCTCTGGCAACACCCTCACAGACACACCCAGAAACAATACTTTACCAGCTATGTAGGCATCTTTCAATCCAATCAAGTTGACACCTAATGTTAACCATCACATATGCCTTCTGTATTTTTAGCTCTTTTAACTCTATTTTATGTTTATAATCTTAACTTAGGACATCTGTCTAAAAATCATCTTCTAAGTCAGCCTCATTTTAAATGATGTCCACTCCCATACCTGCAGAGCATCTATAAGGGCATAAGCTCTATGAGGTTATGGGCTATATTTATTATAGTTACCACTGTATCCTCAGCACTTTGCACAAATGGTGAACTATCAGAATCCACTTGAAAAAAAACAAGCAAATCATCATTTATTGTGTAGTTGCCTCTGAGTGAATTAATAGGTCAAAAAAATGAGGCAGAAATGAATAATGATAGCCTGGCTTTCAAGTAGCTTATATCAACTGGGAAATACTGGATTCAACATTAGTTAGGTAAATTTAATACAGTTAGGTAATTAGTCCAATTAGATGAGGGTCAGAATTATAGATATTTTCTTATTGGGGATTGCTAAAAGAGAAGATTAAGAAGGAGATCATATGAAAATATATGGCCACAGTGAATCCTTGATTACACATACAACATGACTTTCTTTTGGTTTTTCAAATTCTAGTGCTGTAAAAACAATAGTTTCATTTATAGGGGAAAAATGTTGAGCTTTGTTTTACTTCTGCAAAAATAAAATTTTTATTCAAACATGTGATTGAACATCACTGACATTTTCTCCTTAGTGGGCAAGAAAATTGCCATTGTGGGGAATTGCGTATACTAAATTCAGGGCTACATGGAGAGGATCATTTGCTTTGCAATTTAAGGCATAGGAATCCTTGCTCTCTGTGGGTTCTAGCACACTTAGAGAGGGAATGAATGGCCATGAATATGTATCTGAATGAGATTGAGGCTCCTTGAGAGAACAACACTGTGGGTAAGCTAGATAGCTTCTCTCCTGTGCTACCATTGTAGTTAGGTTTTTCCCTCCATGGGCAGTCATAAAATCTGACAAATACAAAGGTAAGTGTCAGTTCCTAATTATTACCACTGGTGGCCAGTCTTAGCTGTTCTTTTTCTCAGGATATGTATGGTAAATTTAGGGTCTTTAGCTAAGGATTTTACAAGTCAAAGAGATTTGCAAATAGTACTCTTTGTATAAGTATTTAAAGGTAGAGTGCTGTTATGATCACATTTTAGTTCATTTACTTCTTAGAATATCAATGTGAAATAGTCAAAACAAATATTGTTATCTCCAGTAGACAGACAAGTAAACACATAACTAATCTGTCCAGTACCCATAGAAAACATCACTAGTAGATCATAGAGTTTCTTCCTACAGTGTGATACAATCCTGCCTAATCATTCTCAACAAAGTGCTCCAGGAAGCTATGTAGATGTCATGAAGGATGGATCTATTTGCTCAAGAATCCAGAAGTAGGACTAGGACTGCTGAAGCCACCAAGGTCAATAGTTCTAAAATACTGGGACAAATTTAAAAGTAACCAAGTATCCACTATTCTTGGGCTCCATTTCACTTGGAGCAGTATTTTCTGATTTGGATTATATTTTGCCTTATTAAATGTTCCATTACGTTTCTTCTTTTTGTAAATTTCTTAAATAAAAGAAGTTGAAAGAAAGAGATGGCGAAAGGGTGAAAGAGAGAGAACTGAGAAAGAAAAATATGTATGTTTGGCTTTTGAGAATCTTACGTGAGATACTTTGCATTTCATCAAATACATATTAACTGTGAAAAATACCTTTAATGAAAGTATGTAATTAGATAGTTTTATGTTAAATTGGTTGCATTTTTTAATTGAGATTTTAAAGAACATTTTATTCTTTATTTCTGTTTTTGTTGTTTTTTTAAGAAATGGAGTCTTGCTAGCAATGGCTATTGATAAGCACAATCATTGCACACTACAGGCTAAACTTACGGGCTCAAGTAATTCCCCTGCTTCAGCCTCCTGAGTAGCTGAGACTAAAAGCAGGCACCACAGTGCCCAGCTTAAGAACATTTCTTAAGCAAAGAGTGTTACCAAAGCTGTTAAGCTCATTGGCCCTTGGCCATACACTGAGTATTGACTATAGAGGGAAAAAAGTGGTGCATGTATTTTTTACTACCAGATCATCTCTATATTTGCATTTAAAAAACATATAACCTGATATTTCTTGTCTCAGATGAACTTTGGACTTGGACTTTTGATTTAATGCTGGAATGAGTTAAGACTCTGTTAGGAAGGCATGATTGGTTTACCTGTGAAAAGGACATAAGATTTGGGAGGAGCCAAGAGTGGAACAATATGGTTTGGCTGTATGTCCCTTCCCAAATCTCATTTGGAATTGTAATCCTCATGTTTCCAGAGAGGGACCTGGTGGGAGGTGATTGGATTATGGGGAAGGTTTCCCCCATTCTGTTCTGGTGATAGCAAGTGCTCTGGTGGCTTAAAAGTACATGAGTTTCTTTGCTCTTTTTCTTCTGCTGTCATATAAGATGTGCCTTGCTTCTCCTTCATCTTCTGCTATGATTGTAAGTTTCCTGAGGCCTCCCCAGCCATGTGGAACTGAACTGTGAGTCAATTAAACTTCTTTTCTTTATAAATTACTGAGTCTCAGGTAGTTCTTCATAGCAGTGTGAAAACAGACTAATATATACACAATAAAAATATTAATTGAATATATAAGTAGATCTATACCAATGTATAAACTACAGAGACAATATTTAAAATGCAGAGTTAAAACTACAATAATTTGAATTATTTTTATTTGGTGTAAAAAATAGATATATATGACTTATAATGTTATAAGCCCATTATTTTTGTCTATCCTCCAGAAATGTAGATGTTGGTAATGTCCATTATACTCCCATATGCTTGTCATGTGCTCAGGTATAAGGATGAGCACAGTTTTTATTCTTGAACATCATAAATTTTGTCTCATATAGCAACAAAATCTATATGGGATCTACTTATCCTATTTAGCACTGTTAGCTTTAATCCAGCTTAATTCTTCTCAGTATTATAAAGAAAAAAAAAAACCTCGTGTTCTACAAACAACACATTTAGAAATATTTACAGATTATAATTGTAGCAGTACTCATCCCTGATATATCTTTCCAGGAAAGCTGACAAATTTAGTAACTTAAAGTGTAGCTGAGTAAACATGCTTTGGTGATCTTTCTGGATTTAATTATCCAGGTGTTTGGACTTGTCCTAAACGCCACATAAACAAAATTTCAATTTTTAAAAGCTATCAGCTGGAAGGAATATTACAAATTAGTTATGCCTAGGAAAGTAGAGCAATAAAATCCAGGGCAATGCTTGTCAAATGGAAGATAATAGATACAAGGACCACAGATTTCCCTTTATAAATATTTGTTTTTAATTTACCTTTTCTACTTCAATGATTATTTTAAAACGTTATAATCATATTTTGGACCCTCTTGATGGCTATGTTATAACCTAATACTCCCACTCAGTTTTAGTGCCATTTTATGATTTTCATTTGTGATTTTTATTATACTGGCATCATCCTAGACTGATAGTATATTTTGTTAGCTTGTGTCTGTCTGCCATTATGTTCGCATATCCTAATGATAAAATGACAAAATATATCCAACTCCTCCAATGCGAATGTTCAGAATTATTTATCAGTTATAAAGACATAGTTTATATTTTTTGTGGTAATTTGAAGTTGCAATATCTTTTCACTGAATGACTTTAAGTCATTTAATACATTGCAATTTTGATTTGGCAGCATGAAATGTATTTATGTGATAGAGTTGGGAACATATTCAGCAAAGAGCTGGTACTCAACTTCCAGGGCCCTTAACTTGCATGGATAACTTCCATGACCCTTGGAAGGAATTGAGTACATACTGTCAATATAATTCTGAAAATTTACAACTATAAGGCATTTTAAAACCTTTTTTAACATGACTTTTTCTTCCTAATGCCACTTCTATCCTGTAATACCTCATTTCTCATCAGGTAGCAAGTGGAGTGGGAGTGGGGCTTGCTGGGGCATAGATGCGATTGATGAGTATGCTAGGACTGCCATAAGAAAGACTAGGTAGCTTAAATAACAACATTTTGTTTTGTCATAGTTGTTAGGCCTAGAAGTCTAAAATCAGGGAGTCAACAGGTTTGGTTTCTTCTGAGGGCTTTCTCCTTAGCTTGCAAATGGATACCTCCTCACTGTGCCCTCACATGGTTCCTGTTCTCTGTGAGAGCTTTTCTGAGATCTCTCACTCTGTTTTCTATTCTCCTTTTTTTTTTTCAATAAGGACATCATATTAAATTAGGGCCCACACTAAGTACTCATTTTAACAGGAATTTCCGTGTTTGTGATATTTGTCAGCATTTTTTAGGTTCTAAATTGTTGTGACTTATTTTCACTAATAACAATTATTTTATATCTAATTTCGTATTAACAGTTCTATTCTTAAAATGTCAAAGTTTATTTTGATAAATGTGTAGGTTTGCTATATGAGTATATTGTACCAGGTAGTGAGCATAGCACCAAACAGGTACTTTTTAAACCTATGTTCCATTTCCTCCGTGCCATTTCTAGTAGTCCCTAGTGTCTATCGTTCCCATGTTTATGTCCATGTGAGCTCAATGTTTAGCTCCCACTTGTAAGTGAGAACATGTGGTATTTTGCTTTCTGTTCCTGCATTAATTCACTTTGGAGTATTGGCTCCAGCTCATCCATGTTGCTTCAAAGGATAAAATTTTATTCTTTCTTGTGGCTGCATAGTATTACATGGCATATATGTAGCACATATTCTTCATTCAATCCACCACTCATGGACACCTAGATTGATTCTATGTCTTTGCTACTACGAATAGCATGGTAAGACATATAGGTACATGTGTCTTTTGGTATAATCGTCTTCTTTCCTTTGGATATATACACAGTAATGGAATTGTTGGATTGAATAGTAGGTTTAAGTTATTTGAGAAATCTCCAAACTGCTTTCCACAGTGGCTGAACTAGTTTACATTCCCTCTAACAGTGTATAAATGTTCTATAAACATTCCCTTTTCTCTACAGCCTTGCTAGCATCTGCTGTTTTTTTATTTTTTGTTTTTTAACAATAGCCATTCTGATTAGTGTGAGATGGTATCTCATTGTGTTTTTGTTTTTGTGTTTGTTTATTTATTTATTATCATTATTTTTTGAGGCAGGATCTTACTCTGTTGCCCAGTTTGAAGTGCAATGATGTGTGTGCAAACTTCACCTCTTGGGCTCAAGTGATTCTCCCACCTCAACTTCCCAAGTAGCTGGGACTAAAGATTTGTGCCACCATGCCCAACTAATTTTGTATTTTTATAGAGACAGGATTTCACTGTGTTTCCCAAGCTGGTCTCAAACTTCTAAGCTCAAGTGATCTGCCTGCCTCAGTCTCTCCAAGTGCTGGGATTATAGGCGTAAGCCACCATGCCTGGCCTCATTGTGATTTTGGTTTTCATTTCTTTAATTATTAGTGATAATGAGCATTCTTTTTTCATGTTTTTGGCCATGTGTATGACTTATTTTGAGAAGTGTATATTCTTTTTCTTTCCATTATTTTTAATGGGGTTACTTGTTTTTTGCTTGTTGATTTAAGTTCCTTATAGATTCTGGATATCGGGCCTTTGTCAGATGCATAGTTAGCAAATACCTTCTCCCATTCTGTAAGTTGTCTGTTTATTCTGTTGATAGTTACTTTTGCTGTTCAGAAGCTTTTTAGTTTAATTATGTCTTACTTAACAACTTTTGTTTTTATTGTAAATGCTTTGGGAGACTTAGCCGTAAGTTATTTGACAAGACCAATTTTGAGAAGAATTTTCTTAGGTTTTCTTCTAATTTTTTTACAGTTTTTGAGGTCTTACATTAAAATCTTTAATCTATCTTGAGTTAATTTTTGTACATGATGAAGGCTAAGGATCTAGTTTCATTCTTCTGCATATGGCTAGCCAGTTATCCTAGCATTATTGAATAGGGAATCCTTTCCCCATTGCTTATTTTTGGTGACCTTGTCAAAGATCAGTTGGTTATAAGAATGTGGCTTTATTTCTGGATTCTCTATTTTGTTCCATTTGTCTATGTGTCTGTCATTGTTCCAATACCATCCTTTTTTGATTACTGCAGCCTTACAGTATAGTTTGAAGTCTGGTCGTGTGATGCCTCTGGCTTTGTTATTTTTCCTTAGGATTGCTTTGGCTATTTTAGCTTCTTTTGGTTTCACATAAATTTTAGATTTTTTTTTTTTTATTTTGTGAAGAATGACATTGGTAGTTTGGTAAGGATAGCCTTGAATCTTTAAATTTCTTTTGGCACTATAGCCATTTTAACAATGTTTACTCTTTTAACCCCTGAGCATAGAATGTTTTTCCATTTATTTGTGTCATTTCTGATTTACTTCAGCAGTGTTTTGTACTTTTCCTTGTAGAGGTCATTCACCTCTTTGGTTAGCTACATTCCCAGGTATTTCACTTTCTTTCTGGCTACTGTAAATGGAATTATCTTCTTGATTTAACTCTCAGCATGGCTGTTATTGGTATATAGAAATGTTAATAAATTTTGTACATTACATTTATATCCTGAAACTTGCTAAAATTATTTATCATTTTAGTAGCCTTTTGACAGAATCTTGAAGGTTTTCTAATTATAGAATCATAATATCAGAGAAAAGAGATATTTTGACTTCTTTTACTACTATTTGAATGCCATTTATTTCTTTTTTGTTGCTTGATTTCTCTGGCTAGAGCTTCTGGTACTATGTAAGAGTGGTGAGAATGGGCATTCTTTTCTTGATCCTGATCTCAAGAAGTATGATTCAAGCTTTTGCCTATTCAGTCTCATGTTAGCTGTGGGTTTGTCATAGATGATTTGTATTATTTTCAAGTATGCTCCCTCAACATCTTGTCTGTTAAGAGTTTTTTATTATAAAAGGATGTTGAATTTTATTGAAAGCTTTTGTTCTGTCTATTGAGATGATAATGTGGTTTTTGCTTTTAATTGTTTTCACATGGTGAATCACATCTACTGATTTACATATGTGGGATCAACCTTGCATCTAAGGAATAAAGCCTGCTTGATTTATTAACTTTATGATGTGCTGCAGGACTCAGTTTGCTAGTATTTTGTTGAGTATTTTTGTGGCTGTTTATCAGAGATACTGATCTGAAGTGTTATTTCTTAATTGTGTCTCTGCCAGATCTGGTATTAGGCTGGTACTAGCTTCACAGAATGTGTTAGGGGAAATCACTTTCTCTTTAATTTGGGGGAATATTTTCAGTAAGATTTGTACCAGTTCATCTTTCTACATCAGGTAAAATTGGGCTGTGAATCCATGTGGTCCAGGGCTTTTTTGGTTGATTGGCTGGAGTTTTTAAAAAAATTATTATTACTGATTTAGTTGCAGAGCCCCATATTGGTCTATTCAGTTTTAATCTCTTCCTGATTGAATCTTTGGAGTTGTGTTTCCAGAAATTTATCCATTTTCTTCATATTTTCAAATGTGTGTGCATAGAGTTAGTAGTATTTTCTGATGATTGCATTTCTGTGGGTTGTAATTTCATCTTTGTCATTTCTGACTGTATTTGTTTGTATTTTTTCTTTCTTTTTAATCTAGCTGGCAGTCTATCAACTAGGTTGTTTTTTGAAAAAACAGTCTTGGCGATATTGATCTTTTGTGAGAAATTTTGGATCCTAATATTATTAAGTTCTCTAATTTTCATTATTTCTATTATTCTGCTAGCTCTGGGATTGATTTACTCCTTTTATTTCTATTTTCTTTAGGTACAACGTGAGGTTGTTAATTTAAGAACATTTTAACTTCTTGATGAAGGTGTTGAGGGCTATGAACTTTCCTCTGAATACTGCTTTAGCTGCATAACACAGATTTTGGTAACATGAGTCTGTATTTTCAATAATTTCAAAGAATTTTTTAAATTTCTGCCTTAATTTCAATGTCAGCCAGGGTTCTTCAGGAGCTAAGTTGTTTAGTTGCCATATATTTGTTTCACATATTTGAGATCTTCTAGATTTTGGTTTCTATTTTTGTTGTACTATGTTCCAAGAATGTGCTTCAAATGATTTTAATTATTTTTTATTTATTGAGACTTGTTTTATGACTGAGGATGTGGTTAATCTTAAAATATGTTCCATGTGCAGATGAAAAATAGTTATATTCTGTCCTTGCTTGGTAAAATATTCTTTAGATGTTTATTAGATGTGATTGGTCAAGGGTTGAATTTAATTCCAGAGTTTCTTTGTTAGCTTTTGGACTTGATGATGTGTCTAACACTGTTAGTAGGAAGTTTACATCTCCCATTGTTATTGTGTGGTTGTCTAAGTATTTTTGTAGGCCAAGAACTTGTTTCATAAATCTGGGTGCTCCATTGTGTGTGTGTGTGTGTGTGTGTGTGTGTACAATATATATTTCAGGTAGTTAAATGTTGTTTGATTATAATATTTATCATTAGGTAATGCACTTTATTGTCTTTCTTAATTTTTATTGGTTTAAACTCTATTTTATGATATAAGAATAGCAACTCCTGTACTTTTTCACTTTCTGTGTGCATGGTATACATTTCTCTATGCACACGACCATTTGTTGTCTTCAAAAGACCCATCTTGCACGTAATGGCACCTGCAAGCCCAAATGGACATGCCATGACATGCAAGATGGGTCTTTTGAAGACAACAAATGGTTGGGTCTTATTTATTTATTTATTTATTTATTTATTTATTGAGACAAAGTCTCACACTGCTACCCAGGCTGGAGTGCAGTGACATGATCTCTGCTCATTGCAACCTTTGGGACTGTAGGTGCCATGACATGCAAAATGAGTCTTTTAAAGACAACAAATGGTTGGGCCTTATTTATTTATTTATTTATTTATTCATTTATTTTTTGAGATGAAGTCTCATACTATTGCCCAGGCTGGAGTGCAGCAGCATGATCTCCAGTCATTGCAACCTCCGCCTCCTGGGTTCAAGTGATTCTCCTGCCTCAGCCTCCTAAGTAGCTGGGATTACAGGTGCCTGCCACCATGCCTGGCTGATTGGGTCTTACTTTTTAATTCTTCTTGCCACTCTGTGTCTTTTAAGTGGGGCATTTAGTGCATAAAAATTTCTAATTTTTTACAGCACTCTCTAAATCATATCATTTTCAGACCCCACAATTTAGAAATCTCCAAATTTTGTGGAACAATATGCAACTTAATTATCACAGGGAAATGGAAATAAATTTAGGGAGACTAAACACATAAACACCACCATTGCACCCACTGAAACTCATGTGTTCTAATGTATGCTTTAAGAATAAATATTTTAAAGCAGTTTGTATTCATGGAAATGACTGTAAAACTGAATATATCTGGTACATGGCATTGAAGATAAGCAAATTTTAAGTCAACTAATAGGAGCTGATGTAGTTTCAGAAACAAAATTATCAATCATATTAGACTTAAATTCTTATTTCAAGTTTTTGTATTATTTGTATTTAATTTATGAATGTTTTTGGCTTTTACAATTCTATTACAATAATAGACTAGTGATTAAATCTAATTTTTCAAGTACACAATTAAGCAACATTATTATAAACCTTATTATAAATATAATTTTAGGCCTAATTTTGGATTTATATAATTTGCTGGAAATTTGCTATTTATTCAAGTATAAGTAAAGATACAAAAACTAAGTATTGTCAATTTCAGAGTGTTAAATCAAAGGAGTTGAAAGACTAGTGTGGTTTTGGATCTGCAACTAGTTAGCATTAAAGCTGCCAACTATTTAGTTGTAACATAGTTGCCTCTTAATTCTCTGGGCTTAATTTAGATGTTGCCTATAAGTCTATTTTAGTTAAAATTTTAGTTAAAAATTTCTATGAATCTATAATTAATGAACTGCTTTTACTGCAATTATAATTGACATAGGATCCTTTTGGGTGCCACTTTCCTCATCAGAAGTTTTTACAGCTGGTGACACTCATGTCCAGTCTTCACTCAGCTCTGGGCTCACCACTGAACTTATGCAGCTCACTTGGCCTGACAGGTTGTGTTTGACTCACACTACCAGCCAGGATCTCATGCCCACTGAGGGCAAGCTAGGTGTGCCAGATGCCGCAGCAGGGTGGGCAGTTTCAGGCTCCAGCATACTCACTCACTTCATGCAAAGCTGCAGCCGAACCAGGTGTACCACAAGTGGCTTCTGCCTTGGGAGCCAGCATGTGGACAAGAAAAATGTGGTAACACCTGAAAAACTCAAAGACGCTAGCGCCTGCAGAGCTCCAAAGGGGTTGTTGCAGTATGTCACAGCTCTGGCTTGGGGAGTCCTGGGATCTGGGTTGCCAAGAAGTGTTATGGCTCATTCATGTTACAGCTCATTTGTTCCTGCCATTTGCACACTTTGATGAACAGGAGCACGACCCAGTTTGTTCAGTCCCATTTCCCTGCTCTAGCCCATGGCTCCTGGGCTGCTCTGGGTCCACTGTTGCTTCCTAGCATGTGGGGTTGCTGCCCGGCACCGGTGGAGGGAAGGAGGATTACAAAGTTACAGCTTCTTCTGCACCCACTATTTGACAGGTCCCGGGTTCCTGTCCCATGTACAAGAAGAATGAGGTCACATAACCAGAGAATGGAATGAGCAAAGTGGAGAAGAGTTTTACTTAGTGACAGAATAGTTCTCAGTAAAGAGGGGATATGAAGTAGGTAGCCCCTATTGGAAAGCGGGTATTCCCAATATGTGGCTGAGTCCAGAGTTTTTATAGGCTCAAAATGAGGGAGTACATCCTGATTGGTCCATGGACAGGTGACGTGGTTTGGCTGTGTCCCTACCCAAATCTCATCTTGAACTGTACCTCTCACAATGTTCATGAGCTGTAGGAGAAACCCACTGGGAGATAACTGAATCATGGGGGTGGTTTCCCCCATATTGTTCTTGTGGTAGTGAATAAGTCTCATAAGATCTAATGGTTTTAAAAGGAGTAGCTGCTTTCCTTTGATTCTCATTCTCTCTTCCCTGCCATTATGTGCCTTTCACCTTATGTCATGATTGCGAGGCTTCCCCAGCCACATGGAACTATGAGTGATTAAACCTCTTTTTCTTTATAAATTACCCAGTCTCAGTTATGTCTTTATCAGCAGTGAGAAAACAAACTAATACAGCAGCGGGTCTGAGAAAAGCACCATTTGATTGGTGAAAAGGCATCAAGGAAGTTCTCACTACAGGTCATGGGCTTTACCCGGAATAGGCAGCCCGGTTTTTAGGCTTCAGGCTCTTTTGGCTTGAAGGTTGGGTTCACTGGGGACTCACCCCTTTCTGCCTAGGAATTTGTTTGCCTTCTGCCACTATCATAATGATTTTAACTACTCTTATAGAAGAAGTAGTTCTCTGTCTTGGCTTGTTTCCCTGATTCATCTTGACAAATAACTAAGGGATGTTGTTTGCACAGTGTACTTTGTAAATCCATAGAAGGAAATACAGAAAATGCCAAAATATCTATTGTCAAAGTATATTATGTTTCAATTTCTATTCATAGGTTACATAAAATGTATTTAGACGTAAGTCTCACAAAAGTTTCTCTTTTTAACTTTTAAATTTTAGTATGTTCTATCTGATCATTTCCATATTGACTATTAAAGGACTTAATGTTTACATAATTTTGTCTTTACCAGTGTAATGCAGATTACTGAAAAATTTTGGGTAAAAGTTGTTAGCTTTGTATTATGTTATTCAGTTTGTGTTATTAAAGCTGTTTATGTCTTTAGTGTGTTATTTGTATATTGTTTGTTACTGTTATATTTAATATACCAGAAACTTCTAGTTCAGCCAAATGTGCTTCAGTACAATATTTTGATATAGTTAATGAATAGGAAAAACACCAAATAGTCCTTTGCAGTTCGGTCTGCCAAATTACATGAAATTATCAAGATAAGTAGCAATTAGAGAGGAGGCTAAAATCTAAATATGACTACAAAGCAATACAACAAGCTTTCTTAAGTGACTTTTCCTGAATGTCATTTCTAAAAAGAAACTACTAAATTTATGAACCTGTGAAACAAATCCAGAAGAAGAAATCCTGAAAATGTTGTATTTCAATCTTAAAAAAAAAACATTTTTTTTTTTTTAAAAAAAAGGCTAAATCTAAGTCCAACTTTAAAAGAGTGTGATTTGTTGACTCAACTTTGATGCTTGATTCCACCTTGGACAGAATATAACATCTCCTAAGGGTTATTTCATGTGATTGTAATTTATATTATTGTGTGTTTTTAAAGTAGTTTCATGAAATCAATAGGCAAGAATATTTTCATAAAGGATATTAAGGGACAATGGTAGTGAAACACAACCTGATTCCACTAGCCCATAAAAACCTCAATAATATTTAAAATAATATAATACTTGTGCAAAATGAAAGCAGACATCAACAAAAAGCTGTAAATAATTCCACTAATCTATAAAAGCTCAATGGGTATTTAAAAATAAATTTTAAAAACAAGGAAGCAAGAAAAGATTGTTATAGGTTATACTGAGATAAGAAGCTAACAATTTTAATTAAAAAATTTGTAAATAACAAAATTTAATTTATTTCTTTTACTATCCTAAGAAAATTTCAGTTGGATTAAAAGCTTTTCATTAAACACAATATATAGGAGGAAATAAGACTATCTAAAGCAAAATAAAATGTGTCAGATTTGGGGAGATATTTAATTTTCCCTTCTTTGTAATGATGAAAATATTCCCAAACAAAATTTGGAGAGATTAAACATATACAAATTCAAAAGTTATATATATATCTAAAACTTTAAAAATTCCAAGCAGTTTATATCTATTCTACATAAAGACTTAACCTTTAACATTTATTCACTAACAAATACATGAGCACAAGTAAAAAGAAACAACTTATACCTCACTTAAAAACTCACAAAATATAAGCAACCAGACAACTGTTTAGATTCATTAAATAAATGTTTTATTGTAAAATGAAAATGCATTGCTACAAGTTGGTAAAGCTGATATACTTTTCCAGTGCTCCTGAAGTGGAAACGTCAATGAATTTAATAAGCCCTACACCAGTGTAAAACAAGAGTCCTAACAACAATCACATATTGTGATTAAAGAACTCTATCCCTGGACTTTGTCCTAAAGAGACAAAATACGTGTAATGAGGATGGTCACTGCAGGATTCTATAATATACCCACAAATTAGATGCAACAATGTCCCTAATTTACATAGAATATGTAAGATAATTTACTTAGGATTTACTAAGTAAATCAAGGCTCATGGATGCAGTAAAAAATTTATTCAGCAACTAAGATAAAACAAAAAATCTTATTGACCCGATAATTTAAATTAAGTAATATATTCTAATTTCATTATTATGTAAATGTGCATACATGTTTGGGTGATTAGATTATGGATAATTTAGACTTATATTTGTAAATGAATTAATGAATTTTGCTGCATTAAAAAGACTTTTCTTAAAAATAATATTTTCTTTTTCATCCAAAATTATTTGCATGTTTGCAATATTGAAATAAGATATTGTTGCTTTGTTAAGACAAAGAAGTTTAAATTTATCTTCAGTTTCATTGCAAAGGACTTTCAACCTCTTTCTGTCTTTACCTGGCTCTGTGTGTGTGTGTGTGTGTGTGTGTGTGTGTGTGTGTGTGTGTGTGCGAGCACGCGCATGTGTGTGGTGTGATTCTTTTGCCATTCAGACAGCTAATCTTAAAAATAAATATGCATTGTTTCTGAGAATGGGAAAGCCCCAAGGAAGGTATGTGAGCTGTACACTTGCAACCTGCTTGCTTCCTGCTGCTCCAGTCTCATTGTAAATGATGTAAAGTGGCATTATCTTCTTCCTATCTTGACAGATACCAGGTTGAAAGAGCACCATTTGGCCTCCAGGCAATAGATCATCCCCTTTGTTCTATTAAACCTAAACTGCCAAATGACAACCTCAAGAGGCTGGAGTAGGCTTAGCTCCAAGACTCCATTGGGAAATTGCCTCTGCAGAAATTTCAAATATCAGATGTTAATCATGATTGTTGATGATGTATTTTTGTTTTGCTTTGTTTTGTTTATACCTTTAATAACAAATCATTGTGTTTTAGTATTTTAAAAAGGGTGTAAACTAAATTATTTGAATGTGTTTGTATCTAATATTTAGACAGTAAACCCCACCTACTCACTTACCAACATATGCACTCTGGAGAAACTGAAATTCCGTAATAGGAAGCTTACAAGGATACTCCAGGGGCTCATTTGCCAAGGATGTCTATTTCATTTAATTTCACTTCATTTCTTCTCTTTCTTCCAATATATGTTCTGCCAAACTCTGAGACAGGCTTTGGTGATACATCAATGATCAGAGAAAAAATCCCGCTCTCAAGTTGCTCACTGTCTAGATGGGGAGGCAGACAGATAAACAGAGTGCTACAAAATAATGTGGTAAATGTTCTCTACCACGGGTGCATGTAAGGGCTATGGAACAGAGAGCAAAGAAGTCCTAACATGTTCTGAGGCCCTCAGGGGATAGGGATTGTAGAGGAGGACGTAAGTCATTTGACAAATCTTGAAGAACGATTACAGGTTTGCCAGACATTCAAAGGAATAAAAAGGAGAAACATCAGGAATGTTGAAAGCTTAGCATAGGTGGTGGCTGCAAATTATTTTAAAAGCATGGCAAGAATGCAGATAGACTGGAGGTGGAGGCTGTCATTGCACTTGACTGTGAGATCCTTGGGTCAGGTTACTGATAGTTCCCAGCATTTAATAAGCATGTGAACACAGTTAGCATGCATTAATTGATGGAATAAATGACTGAAAGCACCTTCCTAATCTGAGATAAAATTAAAGCCAAGCCATGAAGATTCACCTATCTTTTGGATTTACTTTGAGCCACCAGAGAAAGTGAACCCATGGCAATTTTAAAACTGGATATAAAGCAGATTCTAGTGCTTAAGTACTGGGGAGGATGTGCTGCTGACATCCACTGTCACACGTTTCAGGAAGGGAGTGACCTCCCTCTTACCTTTTCCTCTGGCAAGGCTACAGCTGCCACTCAAGTAGTGAATAGGTGACTTATTTTAAATGTCATGAACAGTGTGTCCTTTATTGTCAAAAGGATATTAGGAACCAAAAGATGTGTTTGTAATAAAGAAAGGCATTTATACATGACTGTTGTAGGATAAGACAGACAGAGAGGGTATATGTGCTGTAGCAAGTTGGTTATGAGATGGCCACTCAGTGCCAATCTTAGATAGTAGATTCTTTAATTATAAATACTCTTATTTAAAAGATATACACAGAAGCTAAAGTGTAACAATAAACTGCTGAATTAAATCTAAGTGGAAAAACATCACTCAACAGACTTCTATAAATATATAAAATCCACAAGTTATAGTTATGCTGAATACATTTTGACTTACTGAAGGCATAATAGTATTCATGTCAAGTTTACAGCAAATTTTTTTCCCATGGTTTAAATTAGAGAATGTTAAAAAATCCAATATACAATACCTGACATCAGAAGCACATGTGTATTAGACTAATTGATATTTATAATCTCATATGTTATATATAATATATAGTTAAAATTATATATAATACACTTATATATGATATGTAAAATACCATCATAGTATAAAATCATATAGTTTATATATAGTATATGTTAATTATGTACAATATATATAATGTATGTGTGTATGTGACCTAAACTTTGAAGAAATGGCTTTTCCTGATAAAGATGGTTGAAATTAATACTCAGAAATCTATCTTGAGCATGTCTCTCAAATATCATGTCAAACCAATATACTGCAAGAGAATCTTTATAAAATATGCTAGAAATAATAATGTAGACAGTCATTATAACTAATAGTACTTTTACATTTTAATTTTGCTAATCAGAGACTATAAGGTAATTTACATAGATTTACTTCCCCTTCTCAAATTATTATTTGCATTAATGAATTCAAACAATGCTTAAGTAACCTACTTTATCAATGGGGAATATGATATTTTAGCTCAGGATTTTGTGAACCTGGTCTCATTAAATAAAAAGCATCTTAAACCAACACTTCCTCATTTCAATTATTAGTTTTAATTGTGCAAATTCAGCTGTCTGGACCACTATCAATTTTAAGAAGTAACTTAATCATTGACATTTTTATTGATTTAAAGTATAGTTCAAGAGACAGATAAAACTGGGAATGTAAGTTTTTTTTTTTTATAACTTTGAAGCTCAGAGAATTTCACAGATACTGAAATCTCAGACTTATTTAAAATTAAAATAGGAAATACATCTTTAGTCAAGTTCAGTGCTAATACTTGGCAGTTTTAAATTAATAGTCACATATTTGTTAAATTTATCAAAGGTAACTGAACTTTCTTTTTCATAATTTATTTCCAGTCCAGGAACAAGTGTTTTAAAATAATATCTCTCTTGGTTTACTAGATGTTATCTCCTTGACTCTATTAGAAATGTGTACCAATACTTTATTTCTGATATGTAAAGATGAACACATCTAATTTGGCCAAATGTTTGAAGAGATGAGAAAAGAAGCTCCTAGAAACCACGTGTATTTCAATTGCTAAGGAATGTAAAAATTTAATTTATTAAAAGTTAATATCTCAGACTATTTTAAGAACATTAAGTGCATTAACTATAAAACCAGATGGAGAAAAGAAATCAACAATATACCTCCAGTCTAACTAACTTGTGTTCAGATTTGAAGAGGCATAAAATGATGCTACTTTTTGATGGCGTAAGCTATTCCCACAAAACCCAAGGGGCAGAACAGCTCTGGTAACCAACTGCTTCATCTGTGGTTAACCTAGCTTAACATGAGAACTACATGCCTGTCTTGAAAGAGTCACAAATCACCATGAGATCACTGCTCTTGACCATCTTGCTGAGGAGAGAACTTAATTTCTTATTTCAAATAACTCTTCCAATTTGATAAGCATTGAGAAAGCTGAACATCTTTTCATCTGAAAGCAAAATACAGCTAGCAAAAGCTATATTGAAATTTTACATGAAAAATTTCAAGCAGAGATTAGTTCAGTCTCCTTTTTCTTCCCAAATTGCAGTGGATTGCTCAGAAGAGCAATATTCTGGGTTACCAGGTTTCTGCCATTGTCCACAGCCCAACAAAACCTGACAAGCAAAAATTCACACCATAAATTATCATGTGTCATGTTCATAGCGGTGGTAATCCATCTTCCCAAATAATACTTTTTCTTAGCATCAAAGAGAGAAAAAGAGGATAAACGAAGCTAAAGGACTCTATCCCTCTTAAGTTATTATATGCCATTTAAAAAAAAAAAAAAACTTTCACATTGTTTGAGACAACTTGATTAAAACTGATCAAGAGAGCTTGAAATTTTTGAATGATGGAAAGATTTTCCTGAAAAGGTTAGGAGAAATCTGATACGATAGGATTTCATATCTTTGGAATAGCTTTTAGAAAAGCTATATATTCTTGTTAGATCATGTATCCAGGTGTATCTAAGCCTTTCTTTAATCATACCAATGCCCCTCTCTGCTCACCTACTAAAAAGACCATTTCTGGGTTTTCTTCTTTAGGCTTTTGCAAAACGCCAATCAAAAAAGGAAATGTTGATTTTAACACCTTTTTTTTGTTATTTAAAAGAAGCAGCAGCTTGCTCAGGTGTTTTATTTATTATCTACCTTTGCTTAATGGAATTTAAATATCCTCTGTTAAGGGTAAAATAACTTCACTTCTACCCAGAATGCTTTCAAGTGTGTATGTGAGATTAGAAAAAAAACAAAAACAAAAACAAACAAACAAAAAAAACCCCACACACACAGAATAAATGAAATGCAATGTATATAAAGTAATCTTAATCATTCATAGAAGCAAAATAATTTCTGATTTTGTAGTTTCTCATTGCAAGTAAATGAGGTATTTTTGGTGCTCACTGATTCCCTTGGAAGAATGTCTCATAGCTGGCACAGTTTCTCTTAGATTAAAATTTTTCGTCCTCAGACTGAATGTTCTCTGTCATGTTTCTTTGTAGTGCAGTGTTAAACTTTCTTAACAAATCTATCCATTGTTTGTCTGTCTTTATGATGTAATTTGCTATCTTGCCCAATTGCAGTAGTTATACTTGTTTTGTTCATGATAGTTTTCCTTTAGGATTATTATTTTTATCCCTAAAATATGTACTCTGTAATTATGTTAATCTGAACTCATAAATCAAGTCTGTCAGGCCTTTTATGTTTTATTGCTCACTTCCAAATTTCACTTAAATTTGTCAATGTGTTGCTAGTATCTGAATGACCCCAAAAAGGACTGAACCAACGGTTCAGGGTATTGTGATTTTACAAACAGTGCAACATTCAGTTACCTAGTAGAAATACAAAGAAACGAACTGAGTTATCCCATGAGGCAGTAGAAATACTTTTTATAAAGAGCACTCTTACTTTCCCGAAAGTTAATTTTTCTAATGTCTCAAGTAATAAAAAACGTCATTTACCACCCATGGTCTTTCCTATGATATTTATTCACTTGGTTTAGAACTAAAATAAATTGGCACAAATAGCTCAACATTTTGGCTACTCTTTAGCATTGTCAGTAATCACTCCTTTTGAATTTTTAATAAATAATCATTTGCTCTTTTGAAAGCTATTGAAGCAATATTATCCTTGATGTATTAAATACCCAAATTTACGCAAAATACCATATTTCTGTTCATTGTGTCATGAGTTGAGCATTAGGAACTTGCTAGACCTATTGCATTACAAACTAAGAGTCACTCTGTAAAGAATAAATCTAAGGGAAACATTTTTGAGAAACTTTAGAATCTGTGCAGGTAGTACTTCTCTTTCAGAAATTGCCTGGGCTCTCACAGAATAATATAGGCTTTTCATAGGAGAATTACCATTTCCTATGGAGGAAAGCTGCTGTATATGTGTTGAAAATAAATTCCAGACTAATATCACCTATTGATCAATATATTTTTATTAAGCCATTGAATACTTGATTTACTACTATTTGTCTATGGTATAGTAAGGGTGATTTGACACATTTCTTTAACTATATCTGTAAGTTTATTTACCATTATTTATAAAACTGTATAATGTTTTACTTCTCATTTGGAGCCTGTGTTTCAATTCTTCTTGATACATTCTGTAGCTTTGCACTGTTATCTTCATACCGTTATGTAAACTACAAGTGAATTAGAAAAAATGAATAGAATTCCAAAGAGATTTATGTAAAGAAGCACCCTTATGTAGATATAGATAATGGTATTACTCAAGGTATCAGTCACTTTACAGTCCCACTAAATGCACTACATGGCTTATTCATTCCCTCTCTTTACTGATCAGATTTGCTTTTGCTAAGTAACGTTTCATGGGCCAGTGATTTGCCTCTGTCAGTGCCATTCCAAATAATGTGTCATAAGGTTAGAAATATCATAGTCCCAAGAGCAGGTTAAGACAGGCATTGAATTGTGCATCACCTGAATTATACACATGACCCCACACAATAACTACTTTACACTGTTAATGGTGAATTTTAAATAACATCATGTATCTTTTCTTTATAATCATAAATGAAACATTTAAAACTTATCTGAAGGAAAAAAAGTCTTAATACTTTGCGTGTACTTCTATACAGTCTACATTCATGAGTATGCAACTTTGTTTTATTTGCACACTTTTAGAAAATATAGTGGTTATTTTTGTGTGGTGAATGTCAAGTATTTTCATTTATTAATTCATATATTCAAATATATAGTCTTGTTGATGACTCAGAAATGTATTGAGCACTACTGTGCTTCAGACAATATTTTAAGCACTGAGACACATCACTGAGTAAACACACAGAAAATCTGTTCTTATGTAAGTCAGTTTTGGTGTGACATGACAGAAAATTGACAATAAACTTAAGTATATGGCTTAGTGAAATAGAAGGTGATGAGTATTTTAAAACTTAATAGAGACAGGTAAGGGAAATTAGCCGTGCTTGAGATCACAACAATTTAAATGGGGTTATTGGGCTAGAAGATGTCATCAAGAAGGTGACATTTGAATAAAGACCTGAAGGAGGTGAGAAATTTCATAATGCTGATAGCAAAAAGGTAAGTATTCCAAAACAGGCAGCAGTGAGTGTTGGAGAAAGGAAAAGGTAAATGCCATTGGAATAGAGAAGAGGAGGCAGTTACTGAAGGGCCTTTCAGCCACTGTGAGTATCCTGGCTTTTACTCCAAGAGTGAGGTTTCTCAAACTGGAGGAATTTTATGCTTTTGTAACAGAGTCAAGGGACAGGAGAGGGCTCAGCTCCCCCTCGTCCCATCATTTGATGTGTCACAGGTTCTTGGGCTCCCTGGCCCCAGGAATGGGGAAGAGGCCCTGGCAGCATGGTGAGCTTACTGGTCAAGTAAATATCCTACCCAAAGAGTTTTGCAGAAAGCCATTTATTAGGCAGAGAGAGAGAAAGAGAGAGAAGCAGAGAGATCTCCCACGCTCTTGTAGGAGGGGATCCCAGAGAGGGAAATCCACACAGGTAGGGTGGGGTGGAGTTTTAACTTTGAAGTTATTCTCCACCCCATTCATGTTCTTGTCCAGTGAGAGGAGCTCTTTGAAACATCCTCTGGAGTGATTGATCTTCGACTCTGATGCTGGATTGGCTGTCCGGCCCAGAACAGAGGCCCTTCCTCCCACAGCTTTTCGTGGGCTTTTTTAACAAAGAAGGACACCTGAAATTTTAGGCAGCCCACCCGGGAGAAAGTTAGCCAAAGAACTCTAGGTTCCTGGATGGGGACGTGGATGGAGGCATGGCACTGGGAAGTTCTTCCCTTGTGGACCCAGGAAGAGAAGTTAACATAGTCCCTCACTTTGACACTATTAAACTTTTAGGCCTGATAATTCTTTGTTTTGTGAGGCTGTCCTGTGCACTGTAGGATGTTTAAAAACATATCCCAGAGTGGGTACCTACTAGATGCCCATAGCAATTCTGGTCCTGACCATCAAAAACGTCTCTGGAAATTGCCAAAGTTCCTCAAGAGAACAACATTACTCCCAACTACATGGCACTACTCTAAATAAAATGCAGGAACATACTAGATGGATGGTGCCCCCAACTCCCACTTATGTTCACCTGGAACCCGTGATTTGGAAAAAGAGTCTGCATTTAAATCAAGTTAAGATGAGGTCATACTAGATTAGGATAGGCACTAAATACAATGACTGGTGACTTTATAAGAGAAAGTGGAAAGACTTGTATACAAAGACCCAGAGGAGATACAGCGACACAGCTACAATCCAAGGAAAGTCAAAGATTGCCAGCAACCACTAGAAGCTGGGAGAGAGACAGGGAAGGATTATTTATTGGAGTCTTCAGAGGAGCACACCCCTGCTGTCAACCTGATTTTGGACTTTAGCTTCCAGAACTCTGAGAGAATCAATTTCTTTTGTTTTAGGCCCCCTGGTTGGTGGTAATTTGTTAAGGAAGCCCTGCAAAACTAATATAGGGGCTGTCATTGGATGATTTTCAACAGAAGGACATCATCTGACCTCAGTTTTAGCTTAATTACCCTAGAGGCAGTATAGATGATAGACAGTTTGGGGAGATGGAGATACAGAAGCAGGGCACCAATTAGAAGTCTAGTGCAATAATCAAGAAGAGTGGTGATGCTGGCTTGGACCAGAGTGGTAACAATGGAGATAGTGAGAAGGAGTTGGATCCTCCATATGTTTTGAAAATAAATTAGTACTTATGGATGGAGTAGATGTGAAAATGGATTTACATAAAGAAAAGAGTGTAGTTAAGAAAAATTCTGACTTTGCTCTGAGTAACCAGAAAGATGGAAAAAGACATTGGGTAGAACATTTGGAGGTAAGTCTAGCAATTTGGTTTGGAAAGTGTTAAGTGTGAGATATTGATGAGATATCCATGTGGAGCTGTTGGCAGGCTCTTTGATATATAAATCAGGAGTTCAGGAAGAGATTCATAGTGGAGATAAACTTGGGAATCATTGACATTTAAAAGGTATTTAAGGTAATAAGATTGGGACCAGAAAGTAAGATAATATGTTTAAATGAATAAGGAAAGGTGTACTATAATGTTAAGAGGCCAGGAATAAAAGAAGGAATTTGCAAATAATAATGAGAGAGAGTGGCCAGTGAGGAAACAGCAAAATTAACAGATGGTTGACCAGTCTTTTGTTTATATTATACAAAAATTTTATTATAAATGTATTTTAATGAAAAAATCATAAAAATTTTCTGAAATTATATATGAGAAAGAAGTCAGCTGTTATTTTTTAACTTTATATGCAGCAAATGAAAATATATCTGACGATTACTTGGTAAATATAAATGAAAATGCATGGAGCTTGATTATTTTGTTGGATTATGAATAAAAGTCTTCCTCTCAATTCAGTTAGTTTAGATATATGTCTAAAATCTATTTCAGTTAGAAAGGATGTCTGTGCACGAAAATGGTACTAGGCAGTGACACCAGAAACCTCCTGTGACTGGATTTTTCTCATCTCTGTGTAAGTACACATTGATTATGAGACACCAAATAATTCATCAAAAAAGAGAAAAAAAAAGAATAATCAGTAAAACATTTCAGTGGCTATTTTATATATTTGTATCCTGCAGATACTAAATTAAGAAATCTGTGTAGATTTTTCAGTTTAGGTAGAAACTGCAGAAAAATGCAGCTCACCATTTGATCTCAAATTATGCCATGAGGTCAGTTTGCTCCCAGCAGGAAACAGATGGACTATCGAAAATAGGATAAAATAAAAAAGTTTATTTACAAATGGGGCTAATTTATAAAGGTGTAGAAAACTCAGAAGGAATAGTGCATTAATCCAGAGCTTGTGGTAACAAAAGTGTTATTACGCCTATTTTAAAGTAGCAAGGAAGAGGGAGTGGCTATCACAAAGAGAACTGTGTATCGACTCTTTTGAGAGAAGTAGTCCCCTTTGGGAAATAAACAGGACTAGCTTGAGGTATCCTCGCAAGGAAAAAACTGGGCAGAACGTGGGATGGTGGGTAGGACTCAATATTCTGACTTAATTTGCCTATTTCTTCTGTTCTTCTGCTCTTTGGAATAACCCCTCGCAGATGATTAAGGGTGTGAGAATGTTCATGTAACCCCTGCAAGTCATCTTTCCAGGAAAGAGCATACTGGAGGAGGAAAGTTCCTGAATAAAATTACAAAATGGTGCTATCTGGCATGGCACACTATTCTTCTTTGACTTGATCCACTTTGCATTAATTCATTTTAAACCTCTGCTGAAGAAATAATTCATATTGGGTAAGGTGGCTTTCCTCTGCCATTGAAGGTCGGGCTGCCACTAACCATGTACAATTTTCTTTGAACTCTCAAAAGTTGTCCTAATAATGTAATGCAGTTTAAAAAATAATCATCACAGAATAGCTAGATTTTTCCATCCGTCTATGGCACATTACCTTACTAGTGAATGAAAAAAAAACAACCCATGTTAAATAGTGAAACAGTCTTATTAATACTTAGGCTAATTTATTTAAAGGCAAACTGCTATATTTTTTATTTCTATTCGAGAGACAAATGTATATTTTTTATAAATGCGACAAATGCAAATACGATAGCAGAATTCTAGGAAGATACAAACAATTATAAGGAAATTGCAGCTGTATATATGACAAGTGGATATGGTATTTCTGAGAAACTTCACTTGTAATTGAAATTCACTATTATACTTCTAGCCAAACATCCAAGATCCAACATCTTAAGTGCAACCAGTGCTGCAGATGCCATTTCTGTGGGAACCATACGCTACCAAAAACCTCCATCCATGTTTGGTTTTACTACCAGAAAATTAGAAAAGTCAATATTCACTTTTAAGAACCATACTAATGCTTATTAATATATTCCTGTAATCTGTTTGCCATCCTTGGAGGGTTCAAGATTCATGGCATTTATTTGAAGCATGGTCATAACTTTTCAGACCAGTCCCATTTAGTGCTTTGGATGTCCAGAACATTCCATTCAAAATGCCTGTGTGAACTATAAAGGCCATATTGGTAACCCTTCTTCCTGAGGTTCATCTCTACAAGCATGAGATCATTTTTCATGCTGATGACATTCCAATAACACGCTGCATGATTTTATACGGAGTGAGCAATCCAGCAGTCTAGACTAAGAGAGAGGAAGAAATTAAATTAAAGGTTAATGTCACTTTTTATAGCAGGTTGGATCTCTTAAAAAGATGTACCAAAATGTGGCCTCTAAAGTCTGGTATATTTATTAGGCATGGAGATAGCAGAAAGTATCATGCACAATGTCAAGGTGGAGTCCTTCCTCCCAGGAAGAGAAGTTACATGGGGTCATCACGCAGATGGCTTTTACCATTGAAGCTATTAGCCTGCCTGAGTTCTAATGAGTTATACTTTAGTTTCAATTTCATTTTGGATACAAAGTCAATTTAAAAACTGTGATAAAAATATGGACGAAAAAATAAAAATATAGCCCCACTAGTGAACAATGTGTATTTCTAACCAAATAAAAGGTTAGCGATCTCTCTGAAAAAATCTCTGTATTAGTTTTAAGTGAAAATGTGAGCTTCTATTATTGTGTAAGAACCAAAGGAATTAATCATCTCTCAACAATAACCTAGTGGCATAAGGCAGTAATTACTTTCTTTTCACAAGCTGCTCTTATCTGAACCAGAAAATGATAGACATTCTGGCCCATTCTAATACCTGGCTTTCTTCTGATACTGTTTTTACCCATATTCTGGGGTTAAAAATTTGTGAAGTTAGTTTTTGCATATCTACTACTAACTTATCAAGAATTCATGGAGCTATAAAATCTCCTAACATCCAGTGTACATATTTGACACACACAAAAAAAGGGAGAAAGCCTACATTGTAATTTTAATCTCCCAAATTTAGTGCCATTTTGGAAAAAGTCAAAATTAGTATTTGTGAGAGCTTGACAAAATTGGATGGCTACTTATGTGAAAAAATTGTTGCACACAGCAATTTTATTGAACTGTAAGTTTTAATATATTGGTTGGTGCACATAGTTAATTGATTTGTTTGTGCTGTGGATGTGGGCTAGGATAATTAATGAGTTCCATATGAATTGAAAAACTATAGGCAAAAGATATTGGTTTGCCAGTGAATCAATATTTAGAAAATATATTGGTCATGGCTACAATTCCATATTGGTTTAATACATTAGCTTGGAATACACTTTGTGTGTGCATGCAATATGCTGATTTCTTTGTTAACTCCATGTTTAAATAAGTGTAATTGTTAGGAATCTTTCTTTTTAAGGAATTGAAATGTTGAATTAGTTGACATAGGAAGGTTAAATTGCTGTCATTTTCAGGAAATAAATTTATGATTAATCTTATAGGCAGGTAGGCTCATCATGTGTCTATAAATTTTATTTAAACACAAGCACTTTCATAGACTTTAGCATTCAAAATAAAGAATTTACTATTTAGTAAAACAAATTCCAAGTGACAAAATTATTTACATATGAATAACAAGTAAAAATATATATTCACTGCTAAATCTACTTAGCAGCACTATGAAGTAGTAAGATACTCTGGTTTTAAAAGCAAAGCTTGTTTTTCAGTACTGTCTCCAAACACTCAAGTTCTGTCTTCTTTTTTTTTAAATTTTATTTTTTATTGCATTTTAGGTTTTGGGGTACATGTGAAGAACATGCAATATTGTTGCATAGGTACACATATGGCAATGTGTTGCCTTCCTCCCCTTCACCTATATCTGGTATTTCTCCCCAAGCTATCTCCCCCCAACTCCCCACCCCTCATTGTCCCTCCACATTACCCCCCAACAGACCCCAGCGTATAGTGCTCCCCTCCCTGTGTCCATGTGTTCTCATTGTTCAATACCCGCCTATGAGTGAGAACATGCAGTGTTTGATTTTGTGTTCTTGTGTCAGTTTGCTGAGAATGATGGTTTCCAGGTTCATCCATGTCCCTACAAAGGATACAAACTCATCGTTTTTGATGGCTGCATAATATTCCATGGTGTATATGTGCCACATTTTCCCTGTCCAGTCTATCATTGATGGGCATTTGGGTTGTTTCCAGGTCTTTGCTATTGTAAACTGTGCTGCAATGAATATTCGTGTGCATATGTCCTTATAGTAGAATGATTTATAATCCTTTGGATATATACCCAGTAGTGAGATTGCTGGGTCAAATGGAATGTCTATTTCTAGGTCCTTGAGGAATTGCCACACTGTCTTCCACAATGGTTGAACTAGTTTACACTCCCACCAACAGTATAAAAGTGTTCCTATTTCTCCACATCCTCTCCAGCATCTGTTGTCTCTAGATTTTTTAATGAACGCCATTCTAACTGGCGTGAGATAGTATCTCAACGTAGTTTTGATTTGCATTTCTCTAATGACCAGTGATGATGAGCATTTTTTCATATGTTTATTGGCCTCATATATGTCTTCTTTTGTAAAGTGTCTGTTCATGTCCTTTGTCCACTTTTGAATGGGCTTGTTTGTTTTTTTCTTGTAGATCTGTTTTAGTTCTTTGTAAATTCTGGATATCAGCCCTTTGTCAGATGGGTAGACTGCAAAAATTTTTTCCCATTTTTTTGGTTGTCGATTCACTCTAATGACTGTTTCTTTTGCTGTGCAAAAGCTGTGGAGTTTTATTAGGTCCCATTTGTCTATTTTGGCTTTTATTGCCAATGCTTTTGGAGTTTTGGTCATGAAGTCCTTGCCTACGCCTATGTCCTGAATGGTTTTTCCTAGATTTTCTTCTAGGGTTTTTATGGTATTAGGTCTTATGTTTAAGTCTTTAATCCATCTGGAGTTAATTTTAGTGTAAGGTGTCAGGAAGGGTCCAGTTTCTGTTTTCTGTACATGGCTAGCCAGTTTTCCCAACATCATTTATTGAACAGGGACTCCTTTCCCCATTGTTTGTTTTTGTTAGGTTTGTCAAAGATCGGATGGTTGTATATATGTTGTGTTGCCTCCGAGGCCTCTGTTCTGTTCCATTGGTCTATATCTCTGTTTTGGTACCAGTACCATGCTGTTTTGATTACTGTAGCCTTGTAGTATAGTTTGAAGTCCAGTAGTGTGATGCCTCCCACTTTGTTTTTTTTTTTTTATTAGAATTGACTTGGCTATGCGGCCTCTCTTTTGGCTCCATATGAAGTTTAAGGTGGTTTTTTCCAGTTCTCTGAAGAAGGTCATTGGTAGCTTGATGGGGATAGCATTGAATCTGTAAATTACTTTGGGCAGTATGGCCATTTTCACGATATTGATTCTTCCTAACTATGAACATGGAATGTTTCTCCATCTGTTTGTGTCCTCTCTTATTTCGTTGAGCAGTGGTTTGTAGTTCTCCTTCAAGAGGTCCTTTATGTTCCTTGTTAGTTGTATTCCTAGGTATTGTATTCTCTTTGTAGCAGTTGTGAATGGCAGTTTGTTCTTGATTTGGCTCTCTTTAAGTCTGTTATTGGTGTATAGGAATGCTTGTGATTTTTGTACATTGATTTTGTATCCTGAGACTTTGCTGAAGTTGCTCATTAGTTTCAGGAGATTTTCAGCTGAGACGATGGGGTCTTCTAGATATACAATCATCTCGTCTGCAAATAGAGACAATTTGACTTCCTCCTTTCCTATTTGAATACCCTTTATTTCTTTTTCTTGTCTGATTGCTCTGGCTAGAATTTCCAGTACTATATTGAATAGGAGTGGTGAGAGAGGGCATCCTTGTCTAGTGCCGGATTTCAAAGGGAGTGCTTCCAGTTTTTGCCCATTCAGTATGATATCGGCTGTTGGTTTGTCATAAATAGCTTTTATTATTTTGAGATACGTTCCGTCAATACCTAGTTTATTGAGGGTTTTTCACATAAATGGCTGTTGAATTTTGTCAAAGGCCTTCTCTGCATCTATTGAGATAATCATGTGGTTTTTGTCTTTGGTTCTGTTTATGTGGTGAATTACATTTATAGACTTGCGTATGTTGAATCAGCCTTGCATCCCTGGGATGAATCCTACTTCATCATGGTGGATAAGCTTTTTGATGTGCTGTTGCAATCGGCTTGCCAGTATTTTATTGAAGACTTTTGCATCTATGTTCATCATGGATATTGGCCTGAAGTTTTCTTTTCTTGTTGAGTCTCTGCCAGGTTTTGGTATCAGGATGATATTGGTCTCATAAAATGATTTGGGAAGGATTCCCTCTTTTTAGATTATTTGGAATAGTTTCAGAAGGAATGGTACCAGCTCCTCTTTGTAT